>JAGVSP010000259.1:0-149767 GCA_022494985.1 Micrasema minimum | reverse complement strand
ACCGGGTAATCCAGCGCACAAAAATTTTTTGGAGAGCGCCTTTTGCTTGGGGGGCCCGGGGTTTGGGAATCCTCCCACCAAATGCGCAACTGTGAGAGTGAATGATTTTTTTAAAAGAAATTTAAAGCCCTTTATGTTTCGCAAAATCGTTGTGATTAAGTTTGATAATTTGTATTTTTGCTACTCCGTACTGGAGTTTTTCACGCCACTTTAAAATCCGAGTCCGTTAAATGCAATATTTTAAAAGCGCCTTTGAGTAGATTTATACGAGAAAGGCGCTATATAAAATTATCCATAATAAGTAAGAAGTAAATCATTATTAAACAACATAATATATCAACGGAACAAAGCTCTCACTTTGTAGTTATTCATTTTAATCTCCCGATTGCTTTCGAAACAACACGTGTAATTTTTTTATAAGGGTAAAATTAAAATTAATACAAGATACAATATGCACACAATGTACAGCCAAGATAGTAATTATTGTCAATTTTGAGTAGTGTGTCTGTTCATGTGGTCCTAACCCGTCTATTGCGTGTTTGTGGAGGGTTAACTGGATGGATAATTAACGTGATTAAAAAAAAAAAAATGTGAGTAATTAAATAGACCTTATTGCAATGGAACACCTCGAAGTATTTGAGTAATACATTGTTCATTTTTTAAATAAGCAGTGTGTTGGAAAAATTACCATCCATAATTTATCGAGATTGGATTTTCTTGTATTTTTAGGAAAAGTGAATAATAATAATTTAGTATTTTTATTTTGGTTTAACCTTCGAAGGCCCAGCACTTAGGCCAATACACGAAACGTGTGACGCAGATGCCTATGATGACGTAGTGAGTGACGTAGTGGGTAACTAGACACCTCAGACACGGCTGTATTTTTCAAGTATGGAATGTTAATTCTCTGAAAATCTTGTTCGAAAGGTTAAACGGAATACGTATTACGCAGAACCTCCTTGGGAGTTGGGCGAATTTAATGTTTTCCTCCTACATAATTTCTTTTAATTTGTGTAATCTTATATTATTTGTACAAAATTCTGAATACCGAACTCTGCCGAACGCTATCGAACAATGACGGAACCATTTTAACCTTCATCGTGACTCCACGTCGCTTTTGTACAAATTTCTTGCCGCCAAATTGTGTGGCAATCTAAATTCATTTCGCACTTTTCCATTTTCATAATTCATGTAAATCTTAGTTTAATTAGTTAAGTTTATTTAAGTTTTCATTGTATTTCTTTAATGTAACTTCTGTGCACTAGAAACTGTAAGTACTCTTTCATTTCTCTCTGTGCACCCACATAAAGCAATCACCACTAGAGGTGGTGGCTAAAAAAGCATAAGAAGGAAATGTTTGTGATTTACAAAATGAATACCAGACTTAATTTACGCGGTTTTTAAAGTCATGTTCTAATTTAAGAATACATATGTATTATCCAATTGTGAAAATAATTACGTACCTAGCTCTTCCCTGCAAAAAGTAGAGAAATGTGATCTTAATTACTTTGAAAAGGTATGATACTTAAAAAACGAAGAGTAGGTGGGGACGGGAAAGAAAACACATTTTTGATTTACTTACCTACAAACGTAATATCCCTGTCATGTCAGATCACTGAGTCGGAATGAAGGATTGCTTTAACTTTTTCCTTAACCTCTTCATCACTAGGTACTAAAGTGTTTTTAATTACCGAGCGATGTTAAATCCAAAAGCTGAAAGCACTTTGTATAACCCAGTGTAATATTTTTGGCCAATTTATAATATATCTTTTTAACAACATTTTTGAAATGAATACAAATACTAACTTGTAGACAAATTACTGGGTTATACCCATGCTGGGGTGATATCATATATTATTGATATCCCAACAGAGACAGAGAAACTCTGGAAACGAATGTGGGTTATCTAGGCTCTAGAGTAAGTAATAAAGCTCGGTAGAGCCTTACCTACAGTAGTAAAGATAATTGCCAAAAAAGAATGCTTTGCAATCTTCTCAACAGATGACACCAGCATAGAAAGGTTCTGTAAAAGCGGAACGACGAAGACGAGTTCAATATATAGTATTTCCAAAAATTTGTCATATGTGGTTATCAGATGATGGGCGGAATGGGGAATGTTGTAGTACGTCAAGTGGCCACTTAACCCAGCCAATGACAGGTCATAAGCCCCGTAAACGCCTAGATAACCCACATTCGTTTCCAGAGTTTCGCTGTCTCTGTTGGGATATCAATAATATCTATAATATATCTAGGTAATGAATAAATCTGGAGTAAGTTGCCATCTTTTAAAATTATTTGATCGTTTTATAAAAGCTCAATGCTCAATAAGCAATTTAATCGATAAATTATTGTTTTTTTAGAAAGTAAGCGTAATTGATCTTAATAAAACAAGTGGAAAAATGACAACAGTATTTTGATAGTTTGAGTTTTCTAACTATGGTTTTCACTGTAGATTGAGCTGGCTGTTAAGAGGTTAATCGTCCCATTTGTATTCCAAGTTTGGTCTATGTCGGGGAACCAGTTTTCTGTTTTCGGGGATGATCTTTTTATTTCTTTTCCAGTTCATTATATTCCCGAGACGAAAACGACTAATTGCGGGGTTAGTATAACTTAATATTTTGTTGGCCTAAACGTCCAGAGTCTAGATAAATGGAATACTGTTTTTTAATACCCTTTTGTGGTTTTTAATGCCTATATTAGGCTTTCTGGGACAAGGTACACCACACAGGTTTGGGTTATGGCTAATGGATTCATCTTGTGAGCTCTAACGTATAAATAATCTATTGAGGTCTGATTGCCTTAGGGATTTAAATAGGATTATTTTTTATGTTAATTTATCTCAGATTGAGATATTCGAGATCTTAATAGTAAAGGGGTTATTTTGTTTTTTTACACTCGATGAGTTTAAATAATAGAGGTGACTGGTAGCCAGAAGATTTATTTTGTATATTTATTTAATATATACGTTTTACAAAATTTATAAAAAGTACAAGTTGTAATACTTAATATTTCCCACGATAAAAAGTACAAGTTATAATACTTATATACAAACAAAGATAAGTCTTATAGAACTGGCTATATTTTTGAATATCATTTCTATACATAGTCGATAATGTAATTTCCTTTAAAATCGCATATGTAGTGTAAGTCTTGAACTATATTTTTTAATATCTTTTCTATGTTAATTTTCTTTAATTCACATGTAGTGTATTCGAACTTTACGTAGGTACCGATTGAGAAAAAAAATTAAACGAGAAAATTGAATTGAAAAAAGAATATGAATGGTTTTTTTATTTAACCTACCGCATCCGCGGATCCCATAAAAATTTTGTTGTCTATTATCTTAATGATCCTTCGAAAATGTAGCTTTATTTATGGAGAATCCTCTTTTCCTAATTAATCGTACAATGTTATTGCGTATTTAGTTTAAAAAATGATAAAATAAGATTGATTTTTTTTTGTTGTTTGAAATTGTATGTATGATTATTTCAAAATAATGTACAAGGGCTAATTGATGTGTAGAAATACTTTTTGACCAACCCAGTTTAGTGAAGATAAAGATAAACTTGAGTTTATGGGATAAAAAAATAAGACTTCTGAAGAATAAAAATAAATTATAGGTCTCATCATCATCATACCATATCCGCTCCCCATATGTGGAGCATATGGAATCCACAAACTGCCTCCAGGCCAAGCGATCGGCCGCCAGCTCTCGTGCATCCTCCCAAGTCAAGTCCACGTCCCGCAGCTCTGACGCAAACTGCCGACGAATTGTCAACAATGGGCGACCAGGACGCCGAGAACCTGATGCCTTGTAAAATAGGCAAGCATGGTTAAGGCTCTCGGGAGGCATCCGTAGTATTTGGCCTAGCCAGCCGAAACGCCTTCGCCGGATGACAGTAGATACCAAGGGTTGCTGTGTCCGTTGCCTCACCTCACACCTGTTCTCCTCTATGGCTGCGAATCGTGGCCCAAGATAGCAGACTTCTGAGTTTTGAGAATAGGTGTCTTAGAAGAATTTTAGGTGTGCGGTGGTTTGACTTTGTAAGGATAAAAGGCTTAATTAGAGTAAAAGACATAATCATGAAATGAGTCTAGGTTAAGATTTTAGAAAAATGTGTTCTACGCATAAAATTTTAACTCGAATTCCATGCGTCGAACATAATATTAAGGTTCCAGAATATATGTAGATTGATTTTGCGAATATGACTTTTAGCCTATGGTAGGTAGTAATTTCAGACGATTCTTCAAGACAAATAAATATTCGTCTCGCTAAAGAAATAGATTGAAGGAAAACTGGTACCTATCGGGTAGACTAATGTGGTGGTCCTCCAATCTCTCTCCCATCCGATCTCATCAAGAGATTAGCCACCGAGGCGTTATGGAGTAGTATGGAATAGTAGCCGACAAACAGATACAGATTTCTAATACCAAAGTTCTATTTGGAATTTCGGCAAAGACTCAACTGTATCACTAACGCGTCGGTATGATTGAAATATTACGTTCCTAAATTAAGATAATTTTCCACCATTTGAACCATACTCCGAGATCAAAAGAATTTAGAAACCGAATTCCGCGATGGCATCACACTTACCTAATTAGATTATACTATCCAAAAGCGATTTATGATTCATGAAGAACGATCTGAAAAGATGTATTAATTTAGCATGCATCTAATTTGTAAAATGCACGAACAAAATTGGTTTGACTGGCTATTGAATTTAGTTGGCATTGTGTTGAAATATTAATACAAAGTATATGTTTTTCATGATATAATATTATAAAAACGAATAATACTTACAGGTTAAATATGATCGTTCTTACAGACCTCTGCCTAATACCCACAACGTAAGATTACAGTATGAACTTACTAAATTATTGGTTGTATTTTCATGGCCATAAGAAATGTTTTTAAAATGTATTTTTAATATACCTAGTGTTTTTTTTCCAATCAAATAAAACTACAAGATCTCAAAAAATCTCAGTGTGGATAGCGAGGTGGTCATCACAAGCAATTGGTTAATGCCCGCTTTTATATGAGACAGTTTCTTGTTCAGAAAACTACACAGTTTCTTGTTCAGAAAACTGTGCAGTCTGTCAAACTTCTGTCAAAAGACACGCTAAATATGTGTATTTTTGAAACGCGATTGTAAGTAATTATCGTATGTTTGCTCTCAGGAAATTGTATATTTAGCTGATAATGTAAATATGTTATTGGTTTTTTATGTATTTAAAAGCATACAATAAACCAATGTCTACTTAAACCTTTACATAAAAAACATTGACTGTCATGTCAGCTTAAATCTGACACTAGCACACAGTTTTTCATGCAGTTTTAGCTTTATACGGGACCGTTTTCAGACTGCACAGAAAACTGTGTAGTAAACTGCGCCATATAAAGTGGGCTTTATAAAGTGGGATTGGTAAATCACCCCAATTTATTAAAAAAATTATGTTGTGTCGTTTTTTGAATTGAGATACTCTTCAATGCCTTCACTAAAAATCAAATAATATAGGTATACAAAAATGAAGAGGCTGGCAGGTGACAGACGAGTAGAGGGAAAAATTGTGTGCTTTAGGTATGTGACTCAGACGGAGAGACAAGGTTTCTGCGGTACTAAGTTAGTACCCAGGATGAGGTTCTACGATAATAATGAGATTTAAATAAACTCAAATTGTAGTCGCTTAAATTAATGAAAGGAAAATTAACCACAATAATTACAAGGAAGTAACGGCAATACTTTTTTATGTATCTGTTCTCCTGTTTAAACGAATTGTCCTTCCTTTTCCCTTTTCCGCGTAGTCTGGTTGCCAGTGCGATTGTTATTGCCGTCCATTATTTTACATTCGTTACTAACAACTTTTTATTATTTTTATTAATACACTTAGATTTGAACTGAACCCAAAACTTGAATGACACTTCAACTCCGCCAAAACCTCCAACTCCGCCAGACGCGTATTCAGTATTTCTTTAACCGCCGGCCGAATCAGACGCTCAGAAAACATTCCGAAATGCCTTCCTGTGTAGTGAAACCGTGTAAAAACCGTACGGATAAAATTAACAAAAAATATGGTGTAACTTTCCACATGTAAGTGTTTATTTATATTTGTTTACATAGCCTAAAATAATTTATTATTCAAAGAAAGTTATCTTCTTAAATAATAGCTAACAAGAAAAAAAAATCATTTTAGATGCATGGTAAAATTCATGAACGCTCCTCCTAAGGAACGGGTTAGTATTGTATACTGTTACTGTAACCCTATATACAGCCCATACCTTTTGCGGTGTGTGGGCGGATGCTTGCCGGCAGTCGAAGGGCTCTGATAGGTCGACCCGTGTAAGTGTATTGAGGTGCGGAATCTTCGTGTCATTACTTTTTCTAAATAATTTTCTCTGCCAGGCAGATCTAAGTGTATTATAAATCAATGCTAACAACAGTTTCCAGAGAAATCATTTTACCATGCAAATTTCTTTTCTGACATATTTAATCGTATCGAATAGTATATGGATAAATTTGTAAAAATTTAAGTATTACCCACTTGGTTAGTATGTAGTATCTTGATCAGTGTCGTGTGCAGTATTGAAGATCTCACGGATGTCCACCGGAAGTAATATTGTACGTGTATCGGAAATTGGAAGGCGCCAGAGCCCGCCTCTGGACTCTGGAAAGGAGAAGTCCTCTCCATTATCCGGGAATTATGTGAATCCGATTACTTCCGGTCCCTTTGTTACGACACCGCGGCGCGACGATAGCGTGACCGGTTCAATTAGATCTACCGGGAGATTTATAGGTACTAACTAACTAACCATCACGCCATTTCACCGAAGGGGAAGGCAGAGAGGATAGAACGCCACACCACTCTGTCCTGGCACACTTCCCTTGCTTCCTCCACATTCATACATCTTCTCATGCACAGTAATTCTTTAAAAAATGCAGATTCAGTTATGTGAGGACTTGTTTTGAAGAGACAGAGATTTTATCGTGAACTCGATTTTTCCGTGGGAATTTTTAAAAAATATGTCTGTTTTTTTTAAAGATAAATTTTACCATGCAAATTTAATGCTTATCATTTTGCCACATAACAAAAAAGCTAAAAATGTTACTGATGAATTTTACAATGTCTGAATATTGAATTGTTTTATTATTTTTAAAATGTTAATTTACCTAATATAATACCCACAAAATATTCAATAAATCTAAATAATTAGGTGTCTAGGTATCTAATAATAAGGTACCTCTTGAATCATATTATATAATAATAAAAAAAAGAGATTTCTATCAAATGTATTTTTTTCCTTAAATCGATATCTGTTAGCCCTAACAGATAGTTGCTTCAGGTCACGTCAACTTGAAATCATTATTATAGGGAAAGACAAAAAAGAATTACATATTATATTATACATACATACACACAAAATACAATATTATATTATTATATGATAATATTGTAACAGGTTCCGTGGAGGTAGGTACCTACTTAGTATAATGTAAAACATTTTTTGCACATACATAAATATATGTAGGTATATATATATAATTTTTAAATATTGAAGTCACTTACCTACTAAAGAATAAAATTGAATAAGTCCCAAAGAATAAGTCACACTAAACCAAGGAGGTAGGTATGAGTAATTATGATTATTATTTTAAGAGCGTAAAAATTCCAAGCACAGATTAAGGAAATATTTTTAATTGCACACTCTTTGAGTAATAATGTATTTTTAATAATTTAAAAAAATCATTTCATCAAGAAGGGCAAAAAACTGAAGAATGTACGTTCTGAAGAGGTGTTTTCCTTTAGCCATTACACCCGCAGTGGATCGGAAATAAATAAAATACCTATGAAATTAAAAGGTGAAATTCCTAGAAAGTGTACTTATTAATTTGTAGGAGAATGTTGGACGGCGGCGGTGGTCCTTGATGTCAATCATCACTTCTGTGGTCTTAGTTCTTACATCCACAAGATTCAACTTGGCAGGTGAGCTGAAGTGAAGATATCGCACCATGAATACTATACTGCACTAAGTGGCTAGAGCCAGCTTTATACGGGACAGAAAAACTGTACAGTTTCTTGTGCAGTCTGCAAACTGTCCCTGCAGACTGAAAACTGCATGGAAAACAATGATAATATATTATCATTGATGGAAAACTATATGGCCGACGCACATAGAGGTTTTTTACAAATCTAGCCGGTCAGAAGTCTTTTTCGTAAAACTTGCCATAATTAACAAAAAATTATTTCCTAGCAATGTCAAAGGATTACTGAACATAGGACTCCCCCTACCCGGGACCTGCAATAACGTTCCGCACTAGCATTTCAGTTTGAAGTTGATCGTCTCAGGAAGTGCATGTATTTTTTACCGGTGTTCCTTGTGCAACAGTTCAGTTTGAAAATTGTTTTTAAATAAGTGGCTCTAATTTTACCAAAAAAAGTTATGAATATTGATAATGCAGGTAAGACAGCATATATTTAAAATAGTTTTGATTTTGTTTCTTAGAATTATAATATTGTTATTCCGTATCGAAAATGTTTGTTTTATTTAGGTTTTTTATTTTACATTTCTGATATTTCCGAGAGTGTAAGTTGTACGATTTCGTGCTATTTCGCTACATTTCTTATTTAACCATAGAGAATAAAGCTTCGACAATAGAATAAAAAAGAAATTAGCCGTCGATTTTCGCCGTTTTTTGCTTTGTAGGTCATCAAATAAAACAGCGGATTTCAAAAAAAAAATTGAATTAAAATTAGTTTTGATTAAAAATTGTTTATAATTTATTTTAGGGTTACCAGGTGTCTCCAACGTCATAACCATGACTCGGAAATGTTTGTTTGATAAAATGCAGGAGCAAAATTTATCAAGTTTCGAAAAAAAATGGAATAACTGGAAAATTTTCTTATTGGCAACAAAAACTACTCTAATGATCACATTAAGCGCAAGTTTGCAACTTTAAAGTTTCGATTAAAGAAAGATGGGTTAAAGTTCATAAAAAGAAGACTTGTTCTCAAAAAATAACGCGGAATGGTTGAAAGGATGTGTTTCATTCCCAAAAGCTATACCTATACAGCAACAGCGAGTGGGTAGGCCTCAAAAAGATTAAATGTCTTTAAAAAAATTCTAAATAAGTATTGTAATATTTGAATTTTTTGGTTGAATTAACAATCTTATCAATGTTTACTCTTGTTATTAGTGTTAATAATGCAATTTTCTGTATAATATTCATATAGTAACAAAAATATTTTGGTAAATTTATTTTCCGACTTAAAACGAAATACATCTAGCAAGTCGGAACATAGAAGCTATAAACTCTCCAAATGTATATTGTACGTTGAAATAAATATATTATATGCACATATTGTTATATATATTCTCAACAATTTGAAAATGTCATCAATGTATATATTTTTTAATATGATAAATAACTGGTAAAACTCAATCCAGTTTTTTTATTGTTTACATATGTACCCTACCTCCTTCAATATACCTAAAAGTATTTTGTTTGTTTTCAATTTTGTGTATGAACCTGTAGCTGAGTACCTAATATGTGCCACTTCAAAACAATAAAATAAAACTGATTTCCATTATCCTTTGTCAACAGTATTAAGACAAAACTTCTTTCTGTACAAAATTAGCACAGCTTGATAGCTTGATTCATCATCATCATCATCATTTCATATCCGCTTCCTATGTGAAGCATATGGATTCCACAAACTGCCTCCAAGCCAAGCGATCGGCCGCCAGTTCTCGTGCATCTTCCTAAGTCAGGTCCACGTCCCGTAGCTCTGACGCTATGCATCCTAAAATACTTTTTACATCATAAAACAATAGGAAATCTCATTAAGAATAATAATAACTAAAGAAATAATTTTGGCCGGCTAGATTGATCAAAAACCTCTATGTGCGACGCGACGTTCGGCTGACATGACAGTTAATGTTTTTTATGTAAACGTTTAAGTAGATATTGGTATAAATATGCTTTTAGACGTAAAAAACAAATAACATATTAACATTATTAGCTATAGATTATACAATTTCCTGTGAGCAAACATACGATAAAAACTTACAATCGCGCTAAAATACACATATTTAGCGTGTCTGTTGACAGACTGCACAGTTTTCTGAACAAGAAACTGTAAAATTTTCTGAACAGGAAACTATGCAGTTTTCTATCCCGTTAAAAGTCGTGTTTCTATTATCTTTCCTATGTCGAGTATAATTATAATATAAAAACAGTGCCGCAATAAAATAGTTGACTTTTTGAGTTGGTGCAGATTTATGGTGCGATATGTGGAGTTGGTTCATTACCAGTTTACGGAATGTTGGGCTGCGATTACAAACGAGACTTTACCTTCCATTCTATAAAAGTAAAATGGAATTTTGTTTGAAAATTAACATTTTCAAAATCTAAAACAAGAAAAAGTCAATTTTGTCTTCTACCTACTACTTTCTCTTAACCGCACCTAATGGTACATAGGGAACTTCATTGGAATATTCATTTTTATTACACGAAGGCAAGATGATCAGACTTACGTTTCACAACCAGTCTAAGGTATTAACATTTTATGTGGAAACCACATTTAAATCAATAGTTTATGCATTGATTTATTAATACACCTAGATCTGCCTTGCAGAGTAAATTATTTAGAAAAAGTAATGACACGAAGATTCCGCACCTTTAATTCTTACCAATACACTTACACGGGTCGACCTATCAGAGCCATTCGACTGCCGGCAAGCATCTGCCCACACACCGCAAAAGGTATGGGCTATATATAGGGTTACAGTAACAGTATACAATACTAATCCGTTCCTTATAAGGAGCGTTCTTGAATTTTACGATCCATCTAAAATTACTTTTTTTTGTGGACGCGCTGTTCGCAATTATTTAGATAGAAAACTTCTTTGAATATTAATTATTTAAGGCTATGTAAAGAAATATAAAAAAACATTTACATGTGGAAAATTACACTATATTTTTTGTTCATTTTACCCGTACGGGTTTTACACGGTTTCACGACACAGGAATCCATTTTGGATTGTGGGATTCTGGGCGTCCGACCAGGCCGACGGTTAAAGAAATACTAAACACGTGTATGGCGGAGTTAGAGGTTTTGGCGGAGTTGAAGTGTCATTAATTTTTTTGGTTCAGTTCATATCTAAGTGTATTAATAAATCAATGAGTTTATGGTTTCAGATGTTTTTACAATATATTCCGTATATAAACCACACCATTATCTTTTAATTCTGTTCAGTGTCGAAGTTAAAACTTTGTAAATGAACGATAGAGGATGTAGGTACCCAATACATATTGCTATACATCTCCCTAACGATTTTTTAAACGTTAAAATAATTTTAATACGCTTTTTACTAATCTCGCGCTGAGGTTAAAATTACAAAACAACCGGAAATAACAAAGTTGGCAATCAAAGAGTCTTTTCTTACGGATACTTCGATGTGTAAAAGATAAATTCGAATTTCCTCGAATTCGCACAATTAATAAAATTAGTGATGGCAAACGTTATAGAATTGTCTCATTAATATGTAAGTGTGCGAGAATTTAAAATTTATTATGTACATATGTCGCATTCTAGAATAATTAAAACAAAAGAATCAATACCAAAGAAATTGGATTTCTGATGATGATGACTTTATACGGGACCGAAATCTGTAGGTGCAATTTCTTGTGCAGTTCCTTGTTCAGAAAACTGTACAGTCTGTCAAAAACACGACAAATATATGTGTTTATTTTTAAAACGCGATCGTAAGTTATTATCGTATGTTTGCACACAGGAAATTGTTAATATAGCTAATAATTAATCATGTAAATATGTTATTTGTTTTTTACGTTTTTATAAGCATTCAATATGTCAATATCTATTTGATAGTTTACATAAAAAACGTTAACTGTCAGGTAGCCAAACGTCGTGCCGACCATTCAATATTTCCAATTTTCGCTTTATACGGGACAGTTTGCAAACTGCACAAGAAATTGTACAGTTTTCTCTCCCGTATAAAGTGCGCTTAATTGTGTTTTACCAACAAGGTGACGATCTTGGAGGAATCACTATAACAATATTATAATAAAAGTGACGATATATTCTACTTTTCTTACAGCGAACATACCTAAACCAAGAAAAATTAGTATAAAGTGCGCATAAGTACAACACGAAAACTTTCAGAACAAATTAATCACAATCACGCAAGTCGAGGACTTGACGTATCGTGTTTAGTGGATTGTGTAATTTTAGCACAAGATCACAAAACGACGATAATATGTATAATATAAGAGAGCTTAAGATGTGGACCACCCAGCTAGCCGGGACTGCGAGACCACCCAAGAAGATCCCTCTCCGAACTTGGTCTCAAGGGGCCCATGCTGGGATACAGTGACATTTTGTCGCCGGTATCCGCTGCAAGCTGCAAACATATATATGGAAAATCATCGTGGAAGTTCATAGATGAAAATCAGAACAAAATAATTTTAGAAGATCAAGAACAGTAAAACACTTTTGGTTGTCTGTAAAGTCGGTTTACGGACGATAATTTTACGTGATAACGTTATTAGAAAACATTGATGAAAAATAGCATACTATTATGAATTGAATTGAATTATTATTACTGAATTATCATTATTTTGTTTAATACAAAGCAGGAGTTAATTGAAAATTACAATTTTTTCCCATAAATTATCATTGTTTTGCACTCGTTAATTTCTTTTTCACTTTGTAGCTTGTGTGCTGCTGCTGTCTCCTTTCTACTCGGACGCATCGGCCGATGGAGTGGAAGAGAGATAGATGCGTGACAAACCCGAACGCTTAGGCCGATCGTGCCTCTCTATCGCTTGTCCCGCTCTCTCGCTTGCACACTCGGCTCAGGCGGAACGTGACAATGAGTCATGCTTTTTCGTGTGTGCAGCCGGTGTTCATCGATTTATTAGACGTTATCACGTCAAAAACTTCGATTATGGGAATAATTATTACGACTACAGTGACTGGAGAATTCATTAATTAAGGAGGTTTGCATTTGATTTTGATGAAGAAACAGTTTTGTCTAAACTCCTAACTGTACCAATTTTATGCATTCATAATTAACCAAGTGCCTAATCTTCTTTAAGATAGGTCTCTTTTGACAGTGACAGGGTAGTAATGGCGTGTTGACCTGTAAAGAATTTTTCTGAAGAAGATGAAATAAATGGTAAAAAATATGGTTTTCATTTCTAAAATTCTAATACCTACGGTAGATAATTGCCTAAATTGGTGATAATATTACAACCATAATAAAATATGTGTTTAATTTGATGTGTTTATGTGTTTAATTTAATGTTGTAATTTAAATATTCCTTATTCTTTTATTTAGCACAGTATTCAATTCTCAAATTTTACTAGATTATGAAAGCCGAATAAAAAATACATAGTTTGATAATATATATTTTGAAAGATTTGGATACATTTTTGTGATTAATCACCACATTTTTACTGATGCTTGGTGCTAATGGATAGAGTTGCCAGTACCGACAAATGGAATATTCCAATATTCGATCGGTGACAAAGTTTCGCGTCTACCCAGCACAAGGTTCCTTGATTGCTGGTTCATTCTCCGTGTCAGATCGATATTTATAGAAGTACGTGGAACCTACGCGAGTTCCGAGTGATCGTTCTCATTGATTTATCTGATGTGGCTAGGTGCTTGGATTTGCACGTCTAAAGTGATTAAATTGATATGAGCCACAATGGTATTTTTATCATTAAGGAATGCCAGAGAAAGATTTTTTTAATCGGTGAAAAGTCCCTATAGTAAGATAGTGATCCCAATGTCTTATTGTATTATATTATAACATATTATAAAGTACACCTTTGACTCTAAAGTTATACGAAAAATGGAGCGGTTTGGTGAAAAACTGAACGAGATATGATTTTTTTTCATTATGTATATAGTCTGAAGAATGTCACTGGTAGCGAGAGAGTTAATATTCAATGGGCTACGAGCAATTTTTTTAGATGATGGACCAAGTTTTGATGTAAGTAGCCCCTAAAATAGTAAAAAAGTACATAGCCACTTCTCTGGTTCTACGCATCAACTACATGGTGTAACAAAACTCGATGTACAAGCGGGAAATCAGTGAATCTATTTGGAGTCGATTTTGTAGAATAATTTTTTTTGACTGACCCATAGTTTTCGAGAAAATTGAGTACGAAGTAAAAAAATTTTCGATTATATTTTGCAAATTGTTATCCAATATAATTTATTTAGTCAAATAAATATTATCCATGAAGAAAACAAAATCCAAATTTTTTTTTTAGCTCAGATTAAAAAGTCATATTTCACATTCGACTTTAAATATGATGTAGATTCACCAGTTTTCGGGTTGTACTACGAGTTTTGTATAATCAGTACGACCCTTTTGGTGCGAAAAAAAAAAATAAAAACAGTAAAAAATTAATATCTCAGAAACGGCCACTTTTTACTTAACTTGTTTTGGTCTCATTTTGTAGCTCTTGAGGTATTCTACCTCCTAGATTTTTTTTACCTTTAGTGACTGGCCACCCTGTATATTCACCAAATATGAATATTCTTATCCATTGCACCACAAATTTTAATTTTGCTGCTTAAAATTTAAGGAGATTTTAATTTTGCGGAAAGTGAGGGAAAGTGGTAAATAGAAAAACTCAATAAGGTACCCTGTACTTTTTTTTATTTATGTTCAAATAAAAGTAACACTTTTCTCAAGAACAACACACTGGAAAATTAAATATAATTCTTAATAGGTTTAAAAAATAATTTGTTTAGTACACACGAGTAGGTACTGAATATATTATACAGTAATATGGAGATACAAAATACGTATTTATATAAGCATGAAATTAATGGAGACATCTAGGAATATTTATTATATTTCTTAGTACAAAACAGAGAATGTTCCACATTCTAATTATTGGATTTACAGATTTATACATTTATTTATTTTACAAGTACTATGATATATTATATTGTTTAAAATAGACACTCAGGTAATAATACTCTCCTACAAACAACACATTGGCAACCAATTATATCAAATCTTATAGAACAATGGCGCTATTGGATAATTCTGTGTCTGGAGTCAAATAGAAGGTTAAAATAACAATCATGGAGGGAATAAATGTATATTTAAACATTAATAATGTACTAGATCAAGTAAAATTGAAATAGGAGTTTCAAGGATACATATTAACAGATTTACAATAAATAAAACACCTTTTTTTTAGAGTCCACTTATATAGTTTATTCCAGTAACCTGGTTTCGCTATCGCTAGCATCGTCAGACTGGTGGGTACCTGGTGCCACCACAAGTACAGGGTACCTGTACCACCAGTCTGACGATGCTAGCGATAGCGAAACCAGGTACTGGAATAAACTATATATAAGTGATCTAACTAAAAGGTGTTTTATTTTATAAAAAAGCAATTCCACCAAGAAATGTCAGTAGATAATCTCAACAAAATTAACAGATTTACACAATTTTACCTACCTGTTAAACGGAAAAATCTTTTATTGTCACATGCAATTGCAATTTTATTATTATAAGGCCAAACACATACAAATATTTCATTTTAAAATTGATTGAAAATCTAAAAATTTTATGCACACTTTATATGGGATACAAAACTATACATTTTGTTTGGAAAACTATAATTATATATAAATTATTTGTTTAAGGTGAATTTCACCTTCACGGCACAGTTTAAAACTGTCTGTAGACATGCGCAAAACGCGACAGTCTGACGTTATGTTCTTGCCTTACTATAATCTCTAATGTCGTTTCTATCTTATTGGTTTTTTGCAGATCTCTCAATTTTGTGGCAATTTCATGAAACTACCAAAAAAATTACAACCGATTTACCGATTTTTACGTCATTTGAATTTTAAAGCACTATTTTACGCAACATTGTTCCAGATTTTTTTCCTTTTTAAGCCTTTTTAAAAAAACTCCCTTTTATAAGTAAGAAATACCCTGGATCTAAGGACTTTTACCCAGACATCACATCACCGAATGACAGCGAAACGGATGACACCCGCAACTACCCCAACAACCATTTATTAGCATATCGTCTATTGTAAGTTCAATACCGCGTATGAGCCAATAAGTTCTAAATACGTATTTTTGACGGTTTCCGTTAAACAGAATAAGCCGCATCGATTAGTAGATTAAAATTTTGAATTGTTCAATAGGTGTCATGCAAAATCGGTCAAAGTCAATACCGCAAATAAAAAGTTTTCATTTAAAAAAAGGATCAATATCTCATATGCATTTAATTTTTATTCGAATTAAAGTATAAATTAGCATAAATGCATTTCGTTGCAAAAAAAGAAAATACAAAAGAAAGAGTTTTCGAAATTTGTAAAAATATTTTTTTTATAAAAACTTGTTCTATGGTTTTTTGTCTTTTCTGAACTTTTTAATCAATGGCTCATACGCGGTATTGAACTTACACAGACGATATCCAACATGGCCGTGGGTGATGCGCGTGCAGAAACTGTGAGCGATGATGTATGGTTTAGTATTCAGTTTGAATCTGACACTTCCGTACAGTTTCTCATCCAGTTTTCGCTTTATGCAAACTGCACAATTTTCTGTTCCATGTAAAGGGCGCATTAGATCACAATCACATTCCAGTTGTTAAACAACCGACGACCCTTCCACATCAAATCAAAAACGAAATGAGATTATTAATATTGAAAATTTATGAGATACTGAACCAAAATAATTCTTTAATAATTTTTCTCCAAGACACTAGAATGTTATCACTATAATTTATTTAAAGATTACTTTACATGATTTTTTTAAAATGCACATCTGTGTTTTTTCAAAAATAAATAAAATCACAATACTGAATGCATTAACAATTTACAAATAATATGCATTACATTTTGTATAAGACAAAACACCGAGATTGTGGGAAGCAAGCACAATATCATTGTATTTATCTATTGCTGGTCACATAAGCTACGAAATTAATTTAATAGTAGTAATTAATGTTTTAATCATAACATGATTTTTTCTGTTAAAATGTCACTAAACAAGGTACAATATCAATAATTTAACAAAATAAATTTTTATAGCTAATAGTTCTTATCCTAACATCACAACATTTTTATATAAAGTTTATACCTTACATTTCATCTATTTGTATTACCGCTGACTCCAAATCGGAAATTAAATAACAAAACTACATTATGGCTAAGGTGACTATTGTAAGCATTGAATAAGCTAAAGAGAAGAACAAAAATTTACAATTGCTTTTAAAATATGCAAGATTGAGATTGAATTTATTTTGTAAAATGTCTGAAGACAAATGACCAATTTATTTTGTAGTAGGGGTTTATAATAATTTTATAAATAACTTTACAAATTAGTAACTATTATATTTGTGGGATCAGGAAGAGCTAATTCTTTTCTACAGTACTTTAGAAAAAAAATTACCTAACAACTTTGTTTTGTAAAGTATAAATAATTTAAACAAAGATAAAACTCTAAATTACATAACCTATTATATCGTTCAAATTGTGTTTCAGAAAACTGCAATGTACTCGCACATTTGTCGCAGTAATTTTCTCACCAGAATAGGCGGTATTCTGTGGTCTATCATTATCACACATTGTTATTATTGTAGTAATGTCACTTAACTTAGTTCGAAGCCCGCTCCGGCATTGATAGCATAGAGGAGCTTTTCTTTGAGCATTGCTTCGGAAGGGAATTCTGGAAGTTTGAGGAGGTTCATGCAGGTGGAGGCGGATGGAAGCCGCTCCGATGTGCCGGCGTGCTGTATACAGAACGGAGGATCCAAATCCTAAATGGTTTAAAAGGTTGTTTGTATTTAAGTATTCCGTAAGAATCTAGGGTGAAATAATTTTTCGCAATACTTCTAAAAAAAATATTTACCTTGAATCCCAGGAGCGGAGGTCTCGAGCAGCTAGTAACAAATTTTAATAATTGCCTCTTCTGCAGGTCTGTGAAATTCTCAACAACTTTCCAGAAGAATTGGATTGTCGGGTGTTCTAATGTATATCCACCTGAAAATATTATGTAATTATTTTAAAAACTGATGATATCAAAATTGCTATCATATTACCATAAGATTAGTAAACCCAATTAAAGGTTGTGGAAGAGAACACAGAACGTTAATCTCTATTTTTTCTTAACAGTTCAGTGCGACATTTTAGATTGTTTTAGCCCACTATCTCTTACTATCTATCCACTTTATTGCGACAAAAGTAATTTAAAAAACAGTATTACTTATGAATATTTCTAAATAACAGCATAATGCTTATTTTTTGATAGGTAATCTGTAGGAAAACTGAGTAATCTTCAGTTTACAATTTTTTGTGAAAACTCATGAAACCATTCAATTTTCTTATGATTATATTTTTTATTGAAGTTGATAAAATAAACTGAAGAAAAAAATTATAACAATGGATAATTTATATAGTGCTGTTTTTACAAACTATTACAAAAATTTATGAAAATATGTGTCAAGAACAGATGAAACTTATGTTGCATTGGCATATATATTTATTCGTTCTTTTAATTTTAATTTTTGTTTTTTTTTTTAATATACATATAAGGATAATGTTCCACTGGGATATGTATTGAAATATTTAGATATTAATTTCATCTCTTCTGTTTGTTTTTGTCCAATACACCTTTTGAAAATTATAAAAAGGAGGCAAGGGAAATTTAGAAAAATTAATACTATTTATACGAAAAGTCCAAATCTTATGTCGAACTTACGTTTAAATATATTCATCTACCTATCTACCCATCTACCTACGATATTCATCTACCTATACGTTTAAAAAAATTATTCTTTCATTTCATGTATTGACAAATTGCATAAAAATGTAAAATGTAAAATTTACTGAGTATTTTGTTGGACAAAAACAAACTAAAGCAACGATTTGTCTATTTGGTACCTCCATAGTTGGTGTGATGTTTCAGGTCGTCCACGTCCACCCCGCTCTCGGCGCCCGAGACCAACAGGCGCAGCTCCTGCGGCCCGAAGAGCCGGAGCCACGCCAGCGGCACGACGGCCGCCAGCCCTCGCCGCGCAGCCGCCGTCTGCAGCCGCACCTGCCGGGACAGCTTCCACTCCGCCACCAGGTGGATGTACTCGATGCGGTTCTCGGCGGTCACGGCGATATTACTGCCGCCGGGTTTTAACTCTTCCACCTAAACAAACTCAAATATTAACAAACTCGAATATTAGCTACTTTCAATATAGGTCAATTATCTCTACAAATTTTCATCCAAAATTATCTCTAGGCACTTGTATTGTTAGGAAAACAGATAATGATCAATTTAAAAGTAACTTCGGGTCTAATTGAACACAACTGGAAGCTCTATCCTCCCCAATTCCACCTCAACCCTAAGAAATGCTTCCTTCCCAGTAGGGTGATTTTACACTGGAACAAAATGCCAGGCCTAGTTGTCCACTCCACTACGGTCCAGTTCAAAAACTGTTTAGATGCAGAAGGCAGACAAGAAGCAGTACAAGATATAGGCGCACCAGCGTAAAGCTGCCTGCCTATTATAATAATAATAATAATGGGACTATAAGAAGATTAAAAAACTAGACTATTGTGGCTACCCTCTGCTCTCCCAGCTCGTCGCTCATGACGGTGAAGTCCAGCCCCAGGTCGGGCACGGCGTGCGGCGGCAGCGCGCGCAGCTGCAGCAGGGAGCGGTGCAGGCGCTCATCCAGCGCCGCCAGCCGGTGGATGTCCGCCTCCCCGCCGCCCTCCCCTACCAGCGCCTGCAGAAAGAATTCCGCCAGTGGTAGGTCTACCAGGAGACCCTCGTATAGAGCCTGGAAGAAAATAGAATTATCATTTAGTAATTTTAATGGGATCACAGAGTAGTGCATTTTTACATTTTATTCACAGTTTGGGTTTTATAGATCTTGGAATAATAATTTCAATGGATTTGAAGTGGGAAGCTCATATCACATCTATCGCTAAGAAAGCCAAGTCCATCATTTATCTGATTAAAAAGGCATTCCATAACATTAATCCAGAAACATTCCTTAAAATATATACAAGACATATATAAGACCACTATTGGAATATGGATATCAAGTATGGAGTCCCTACTTCATTAAAGACATCGAACTACTGGAAAAAGTCCAAAGATATGCTACAAAAATCCCCAAATTATTGAAAAATATGCCATATCACGGTAGATTAATAATAGCACTAGGACTTACATCATTGGAAGAGCGACGGAAGAGAGGGGATCTAATTGAAACTTACAAGATACTAAACGATTACTATGACTGTCCCTTGCACGAGATGTATAAACTGAATCCCAACACCAATCTACGGGGCCACAACTGGAAGCTCTATCGTCCCCAATTCCGCCTCAACCCTAAGAAAAACTTCCTTTTAGTAGTAGGGTGGTTTCAGACTGGAACAAGTTGCCAAGCCTAGTTGTTCACTCCGCTACGGTCAACCAGTCCAAGAACCGTTTAGATGCAGAAGGCAGACAAGAAGCAGTACAAGAGATATAGGCGCACCAGCAAAAGCTGCTGCCTATTATTATATAATATAATAATAATAATAATAATAATAAATAATAAAATCCACCAGAACTTGTATGTATGTGTAACAAGATTAGTATGTATGAAGCTAAGTACAAAAGAAAGCTTTACTATGCAGCGAGGTTTACAATATCAGCCTCATTATTTGAGGACTCAAATGAACGCTGGAGTCTGTACAGTAAAAAAACGGAATAGTTGGAATTCAAAGTCAACTGACTATACAGCAAATATTATTTTAAATAGTAAAGATTCATACATTATTTCAAACTTATATGTAGTAAAATTTCGTTTGGACAGATACTGTGGTATATAGCAAAACAGCTACAAGCTGCCAGCTTATAATCCAATATAATGGTGGTACAATTTTACAGTTGCCATCTTCAGGGTGAGCTTTTATTATCTTGGAAAAATAATGATATCAGCAGTCTACCTTCCCGAGCATTCTCCCGATGAAGTAGTAGTGCTGCTGGAAGGTGTCCACCAGGAGGTGCACAGCGGGATTGGGGTACAGGGTGTTGTCCCGCGTGAGGCGGAAGAAGCCGCGGTTGGGGTCGCACGCAGTCCGCAGCAGCTCCGACAGGAACTCTCGGAACACGCCGCCCCCGTCTACTCCCGCCTCCTCCAACCCCGCTTCGTTCATTAGCTGGACGCGCATCTTTAACCTCAAATCGGGCTCTGGATGAAAAGTGGTTTCATTGTTACATGATAAAGTGGGAATATTGATTAAAAGTCAAGTAAGGACTCGTTAAGATGCTTTGAGCAATCTGCCGTTGATAACTTATATTGAAAACAAATCAAATCTTGCATTTTCATCATAGTTTATTATAATCTTTTGAAGTATAAAAAAAAGGTAAACTTGAAGAACATTGCATGGTGGGATATTTATTTTCACTATAAATTCTCAACTGAATATAGCCAATTCGCCTACATCTTATTGAGGCCAAAAAGATATAATTTGCCTGCATAAATTTTTATCTACAATTATGAATAAAATTAGAAGACAGATTTTATAAGTGAAATTTAATTTTTGCTCGGTGATTGTGTGTCTAGTATTTCATATACATTATATTATTAAATAAGTTGTTGTACCATTTTGCGGACTAAGTTTATCGAAGGCGTCTTCGTATATATGGGATCTTCTAATCATTACATGAATATTAGGACCTTGTAAGAAGCTAACCAAATCCCCTTGGTGTTCTTGTTTATCTCTGAAACAAAACATCAAATACATATTTATTCAAATGCAAATTATTTTCATCGATAGTATGAATTTTTCATTACGACGAATAAATTTTACCTCATTAGCAGTCCTTGAAAAATGAGTACTCTCTGAGAGAATGGAACAACAAAAGGAATTTCTTTAAGGATTGTGAGTGTTCTGATTTCTTTGGTTGTCAGTGGTGGTCCCTCTTCTGGAAATGAAAGAAAATTCATTTAAATACACATATAACACATTGCAGTATCACTGACAATATTACGACATCGCATTGGAATTTGAATATTATTGAATGTTCATGCATACCGCAGTCCTCTCTCGTGAGAGCGATTTTAAATTTAAATGTATTCTTCCCTAAGAACATTGAACGGGTTCACACATTTATGTCCTGACTTGCTAGATAAAAACCTGTGTTAACTAACTCCGGACTCAATTCTAAATTCATTTAATATAAGTATTAATAATTCAATTAATAATTAGGTACTCATATTTTTAAAATACTAAATTAATTATATTTCTTGGATATATCGCTCTCCTAGAATAATAGTGGCATTCAAATTACCTAAATGTTTATATTTTAGTGGAGCAGTTTGAATGTTTCATCTATGTTAATTCAATCAGATTTTTAAGAACTATTGATTTGGAAAATATGCAATGTCGTATAAAATGTTTTTAGCAAAAACAAAAAAAATATTGCTGTAAAATTTTGAATTAAGTTTAAGAAAATTAAAACATTATCATCGTTAGAAAATGCATTGTTTACCTGGAACAAGTGAGCCCATATTGCTGTTTGATTTGGATAGCGATCATTCTGTAGCTTCTCTTGATCAGTAGAGGTTGAAGCGAATACTGCACTTCTAAAAATTTGCAAATAGTTAAAACAAAATCAATCAACCATTTCTTTGATATTATGTAATTACTTAACAAAAATATAACTTAAAATACCGCTCTGGACCAACACTGAACCATACTAGTGCATGGGTGCCTCGAAACTGTTCGACCTATAATCAACAGCCCTTCACACTGATCGCGAATGCCGAGTAAGAATTGACGATTGTTGTCTTAAGATTGGTTTGAGGTCACCACCGGAGTGCGACAGGGGGTTGCGTTCCTTGCCCCATTTCTGTTTTATAATCTCATTGGATTTTATTCTGAGGATGTCCAATTCCGCCAGACTGAGGAATATCCATCTCCCCCTCCAAAAGCTCTAGAGTACGCTGATGACGCCGTCCTTTATTGACGAATCAGTCGGGGGCCTTCAAATTATTGTTGATAGCTTTAAGAAAGCCACTTCACGTGCCACTGGGGTTTAAAAATCAACATTGGTAAAACCCATGTCAGTGTAATAGTCGTGTCATAGATGCCAGATCCCCCTGTGCTTTGTCGGGACAAGTCATCGAAGAGGGTCGAGATGCTTCAAATACTTGGGAGCGTACAGTGACAGAAAACGGCAGAGTTCAGAAAGAAAACTGGGGTGCGGCTTGGACTAGCAGAAGCGCCGCATTCAACAGTATGAAAGCTGTCTAAGATTGGATAGCGGCGGATAATTAGGCCATTAGCGTTCTGAGACACGGATATTGTACTGGTTTAAAACAAAATGCCACCTTTATAAACTCTTGGCATCACACCTGTTCTTGTGTGCAAATCGTGGCACTTAACTAGGGCCCAAGACTAGCAGAATACTAAGTTTTGAGAATAGGTGTCTTAAAGAATTTTAGGTGTGCGGTGGTTTTGACTTTGTAAGGAACAAGAGGTGAGGCAACGGGACACAGCAACCCTTGTATCTACTGTCATCCGGCGAAGGCGTTTTTTTTTCGGTTGGCTAGGTCACTTATACTACTGTAGCCTCCCGAGAGCCTTAAAACCATGCTTGCCTATTTTTACAAGGCATCAGGTCTTCGGCGCCCGGTCGTCCACTGTTGACAATTCGTCGGCAGTTTGCGTCAGAGCTGCCGGGACGTGGACTTGACTTGGGAGGATGCGCGGGAGCTGGCGGCCGATCGCTTGGCCTGGAGGCAGTTTGTGTATTTCCATATGCTCCACATAGGGAGCGGATATGGTATAATGAACAATGAACTAATCATGTAGTAAAGTGATCAAGATTCACTGCCACTTTGTGTACGATGCAGTGCTCTATGCACCATTGGGTGTGGATAAGGGAAAGCAGTAGTAGGGTAGTTACCTGTAATCCTGTCCCACATTCAGTCTTTGTTCAGGAAACGCCAGTTCTATAAGACCGGTACAGACTTGTCGCAACAACACACACAAATTGGCCAAGTTCAGAGAATGAAAATGCTTGGACTAAGCTAATGGAGGTACTGGATTCTACTGGAATTCACAAATTCATAAAAATGTAAAAATAAATTTCAACGTTTTCTGTTCAGTTCTGTTTTTTTAATATTCATAGAAAATAATTGAAAACTGAAAAAAAGGACTAAAGGATACATCTCCTAATAGACAAAATCATCTACAGTTGAAGTGAAATTTGTTTAAACAATATTCTTTATGTATATTTTTTATTTGTTAGAATCATTAGAAATAAAGTTTAACTTTTGAGTAGGTAGGTATTATCATCAGAACTCAAATTTTACTTTTACAAATTTAAAAAAAAAGTATTTTAAAATATTTTATTTTTTAGAAAAGTTTAATCTGGTTCTAAAAATTATATTATATAACATTGTTCAAATGGGAAATATGAAGATGCACTGAGCAAGCTTTAGTCGAAAATCCATAGTGAAACCATATAAATCCATGCATTTTTCTTGAGTCAATCTTATTTTTTGTTAGTAAATATCAAAAGATTAGATAAATACACAAAAAACTGCTGGGTTTAATGTGTTTTACTATAAATCGTCGACAAAAGAATGCTTCATGCGAAACAAGGTACCTAGTAGATATTTAGTACACTTGTAAAAAAAATTTACCAGTGTTACAGGTTCTGCGTTACAGTCACTCTCCTCAAAACTCCCTCGTCGTGCAGGGTTGTCAGCAGCAGGGAGTATAGCGAGCAGAAAGTGGCCAGCGGAGCCAGGAGCCTGGCGATGCGAGAGCCCATCCCCTGGGCCAGCATCGCCAGCAGCGTACCCCCGCGGCTCGCCGCGCCGGGGCCACGGCGGACCCGCTGGACGTGCTGGGGCCCCGCTCGCCCTCGGTCTCCAGGCTGCTGTCGACCAGGAACACACGGCGCGGAGGAAGGATGGCTTGAAGGCCAGTGTAGAGAGGAGCCTGTAATGTAGAAGATATAAAACTATAAAATGAATTGATAAAAAATATCGAACGCCAGTAGGTAGTAGTAGAACCCCTTACAAATTTTGATTGTTCTATGAAATGGAGTGAAATAATTTGGTACTATTCATTTATAATTTAATGTTTTTATTACAACTATAAACAGATTATCGAATGTGTAAGTCTAACATCATGTATTCATAGTACATTAAAACATATGACACACCTTTTTTGCATGATGCATTAAGGCGGTGGGATATAATTATGTGAGATAATGGATACTGACAAAAAAATTAGCTAAGTTTTTATGAACTTATCCTCACGGTGACTCACGGCTGCACGTTCATACAAAACTATTCTCGATTTCTCCCTTTGAATTTAACATTAGAGCAATGATTTTTTCACAACATTTTAAATATAGACCATTATGCGTGTTGGTTATTTTTTAAATAATTTATTTTACTCCTTTAAAAAATAAAAATAATTTTAATAAATAAGATTATACAAACAATATCTGGTAGATATTTAAATGTCTGAAAAATTCATTGCTATAATGTTATATATTTCAGGGAGGAAAATTGAAGAATACGTTTGTATGGAACCTTTTTGTCAATTTATAGAAAAACATTGTTGGAATCAAGAGATGAAATGTTTCTGGATGTAAGTGAAACCCAAAAATTTTTAATTTATATTAAAGTAAAGTGTTAATTTAAAATACGAAGATAAAATGATATAAAACCTCTCACTTAAACTTATGGATTGCCTGATTATGGCTTTATATGGCAATTTGGTGGCATTTATCCAGATATGTGTTCAGCACTTCTTCTGTTCCAGTTTCTGACGCTCTCTGGGAACATATAAGCAGAATCCGCTGTCGCTGTTGTTGAGCATCTCTATACACTTGGTTGCTTACTGGTGTTCACTCTGTGCGGAGCGGTCCTCATCGGTGTCGCTGTCGCTCTCTCCCTCGCACAAGGCCTGGCTGCTCTGCGAGTAGAAGTCGTCACTCGGGACTCGGAACATGCTGCAGGTCGTCGAGGTCAGCCGAGTCATCACAGCCAGGTAATTCAATATTTGAGATCTGGAAAATATATTCGAGTGGTTTGATCTATGTTTTTGTGGTCCTCAAAATATTTGCACTGGAAAAAAATTTAATTATTTATTTTTTAAACAACTAATAAGTAGGATACGCGAGTGTAACTTTATTGAACTTAAATTGAATTTACACTTTCGTTTTCTAAATTAGCATTTTTTAATATTTTAAATAGAGTATTTGTGACGTTGTTTCCTATGATGTTCCCCTCTACCGGCGAGTTGAGTTGGGAAAATAAAAATAAACTTACATATAGATTGTAATGTAAATT
Source organism: Micrasema minimum (assembly GCA_022494985.1). NCBI lineage: Eukaryota > Metazoa > Arthropoda > Insecta > Trichoptera > Brachycentridae > Micrasema > Micrasema minimum. The sequence continues at coordinate 123,388 of JAGVSP010000259.1, read as the reverse complement.
GGGAAATTAGCTGTTGTACAACCAAAAACCATGGCCCTATCTAAATAAGAAAATCATTATGGCTTTCATACAATCTTTTGAGGAGGCGCAGTACTTGAATTGATTTGGCTTCATAATACTAATATATGCTTGGCAGAATTTCCTATTTACTGTAACTAGCAATGAAAGCAATAGTTCATAAAAAAAAACAGACGGTTTAGAAACACTACTATCTAATGATATCTTCCATTATATGCTTGTTTTTTCTCTGATTGTCATTTTTGTTACACTTTATAAAAGGGCAAGCTTATAATATATCTAAATAAGTTATTTTGTTAAAATATTTACCAAAGTTTGGTTGTTGTAGAAGTAGTACAGTGTATAACAGCCACGAGGAGTAAGTTAAAGAAGAGTTGAGGGAATCCGGAGCATAAATGAAACAAAATCAAAAACAGCATTTTAATACGAATTTGTGCAATTTTACTTAATCTTGATGAATTTGAATAAAATTTTTTTTTTTCAAGCTCATATTCAAAAGTCATATTACACATTCGACTTCAAACATGATGTAGATTCACCAATTTTCGGGTTGTACTACGAGTTTTGTTGCAGCATGTATAGGTTGCGAAAATGTTGAAATTGACAGTACAAAAGTAATACAAATTACGCCAATAATTCATTAATGAGCTACAAATTTGTAGTTTGAATACACATTTTTATGGATACTGTTCAATTCTAATGATTGGGCATTAAAAAATGACAGTTAAAGAAGAAACTTACCTGTATTCAGGTATGTGTGATTCATCTACAAATGAAAAAGGCCTTTGCATCAGATCAAATAAAGAAGCTGCTAGTGGAGTAGGTGGGCTTGCCGATGGACCGTATAATGATGGAGTTTTATTTTCTAACAGTAATCTTATCTCTTTAAAGTAACCTGAAACAAAAAAGAACAATTAATACATATTGAAAAAAAAACTAATATCATAATATTCGGTAAAAAATATGGTAATACCTCTTTTGATTAGGTAGAAAAGGGTTCCTGAGATTTCTATGTTGGCAACTTCCTCTTTCATGATTGATTTCGCCGAGTCTATACTTGTAAACACTTCTAGCATTCTGAGAGGTACAGCTAATGAATCACGTCCCTGAAGAGATAAAATAAGAAAATGAAATGACCATGTATTTATTACGTTAAATATTTCATTAAATCTGTAAAAATTTACATTGCATTCTTTTTTTACAAATAATTGTCACTTTCTTTTGATAATTCTACTACTACTACTACTCTCGCTTACCCGCCCCCAATGGTGCATAGGGCACTGCATTGGTACACTAAGTGTAATCATTTGTTACACAAAGGCAAGATGACAAGACCATTAGAATAATTTAAAAAAAACTGTATTATTTTTTGTAGTGCCTTTTTGTATTTGCTTAAAAACATGGACTTATATTTTTTTTAATTACGGACTTGCATTCATCTTGGGTGATTAGATATTGTGTTCATATGCATTAGTCGGGGGGTGGCCCAGTGGCAGCGTTGAGGACTCTGAATCCAATGATTCTCAGATCGAATCCCCACTCAGACTTGACATGTTCCCAATTTTCAAACACGAGCCGTATAGGCTTTCTTAAAAATGGTATTATATATTTATTTACATTGAAATATGCACAAATATTATAATGTTTCTTTGAAAGTATTTAGAAAATTTTACTAAAACACCAACCTGTGATTTTTGCAAATTTAGTAATTTTAAATGTAAGGCCAAAAGTCTTCGTATTTGTAGGTAGGAACCACAGCTTTGTAGTACTTTGGTCCATTGTCTTAAAAGCTGTTGTGATATAAATATCTAAAAAGAAATAAAAAATTGAAGTAAGGTTATTAATAATTTTGGATACACAACATATTATGGATCAACTTAAAACATTTTATATTCCTTAACAAAACGTGGGGATTAACTTTTCTTCGTGTTTATTAAGATAGCAGCCCCAACGTATTTTAGCTGCTAAGGTTGTAACACTGAGACTTGAAGCTCTCTCTCTTCTGCAGAACTTGCCTTTTCCATAATCTATTATTCTCCTTCAAATCTTTTATAAACATCGCTTCCTGTGTCATAAGAATGAGGTTGTCTCCGAATTTTCATTTTATTTGATTTATTATAAACGCCTATAGAGGCTTTTTATAAAAAATATTTAGAAAACACAAAACATAGTGTGAAATACATAAAAATGTAAAATACATATACATATACGATTTAGGCATATCAGCTTATCTTTTTTTTTTTATGCAAATGGAGTGTTTATAGCACAAAAAAGATATGTTCCAAGAAAGACTGTTGCTAGAATAACTTAATTACACACAAAAATAAGTGATTTATTACCAGTCTAGATGAGTCTTTCGGTTGATCATAAAAAAATAAAAGTCTTCGTATCAAAAACTATTAACTGCTGTTCATCAGGAGAACCGTTTTGCTGTACAGATGTGTCAAATTGTATTCTTTCATTGTGTTTGCACTTTATCCTTGTTATAAAGCTTCTAACATAAGTTTGGATTGTTATAGTGCTGTTTAAACGTTTTCTCTGGTCCTAAAATACAATTAATCATGCAAAATTATTCTAGACACAACATAATATATTTAAGTATGAAAATGACAAAACAATTTTAAAAATTATATTTGTATTTGTATTTTGTTCAAACATGGATTCTAAATATTTTAAATTGAATGATCAATCAAAAAGATTTTGAACATAATAAGTATCTGTCGTTGTAGATAATTTGATGAAAAAGAAACCTTTATTAAAAGGATTAGAAATTTTATAAAACAATAATGCTTGAAGTAAAAGTGTTGCACAAATTTAAATGATCAAAATCCTATTTTGATCATTTATTGTAAAAAAGGAAATATGCACAATCTACCAATAGGTACTTTCAGAATATGCATAACACAAGATTTATGCAATAAAATGAAAATCAAGACGAATGTATAATGAATTAATAAAAAATATTCGACATACTTCTCTCTTAAGCCTCTCTTGTTGAGCTTTGAGCAGTAAGGCATCTCGGCTCATGTTTTGGCGAGAACTAGCTCCAGCTAGGTTTTGCTGTGGCTTTCTGCGAAAATCTCCCTCGAAAGAATACATTTTGTAAAGGTTGTCCGAATGCTCTGCTTCAAAGAAATTTATTGACAAAAGTCACAGGTTATGTTTCACATCTACTACGGATAAAAACAATTATTCTAAAATCATCACATAACACTACAATTATTACAGAAATATATTATTTTACAGATAATATTACTGTGCAAAGGTACTGCGACCTCGGCGTAGGTTTAATATGGAATTAACTTTTGAAATCGTATTTTTCTATTATGAATTCCAATATCCTACATACGAATTTCATAATGTCATCGCAACATTTAAGAAACGTCATTGAGGATCAAGTATTGCCATTACATTACAAAGTACCAATATAATATGTCATAAATAAGTACTTTATTAGAGATATAAGAAATGTTTTACATGCATAAGTATGAGATTTATTTTATTGATTTTGGTTTGGTTATTTTTAAAAAAAAAAAAAAAGTTACTCCCAGTTTATACATGAATTAATTCAACATTTAAATGCAAATAGTGGCTAAATTGAATGTCACATTTTTTTTACGCTGTACACACCACCCGGGAAAATCAAATGGATTCTTCTTGAAAACACTGATAGGAAAACTGATAAGGCTGTTGATTCGTGACGTCATGGGATTATTACTTTGAGTCATACTACTTGTGAGACCACAGAGGCATACAGTCAATGCATACAGTGTTACTTAAGTGAAGTGCAAAGCAAGTGTAAATTAGTATTTGAAGGGAATAAAGTCATAAAATAATGTTATTCCACCTGTTTCAAATAAGCAAGCAAAGAATTATTTTCTTTATTGGAGAAAGAACGCCTAAAATGATTTTTAATAAGTTAATAATATTCGCCGTCCTTGTGTACAGTTTATCTGTAGGGGAGGTATTTTCTGCAAAGCATGTTTGTCCAAAGCTTTGCATATGTGACTTGCATAATGGTCTCAGGAGAGCCACATGTAACCATATAAATATAATTGATATTGATATGGGAGTACCCGAAAATGTGGAGATTTATAATTTAAATGGAAATTCTATACAGCAACTGGATGATCACTGTTTTATGGTATGTGTTATGGAAATTAATATCATATTATTGCCTTTATCAACAATGTATTATTATTTGTATTTTGCTTTATATGATGGAAAACAAATCTAATAAATATACCCATTGAATTAAATTGAATAATGAAACAATGATTCTTGGTTTCTGAGAAATAATATAATATTTTTCATATGATCAAACCACAGTAAAAACCACAATGTAGGTACACATTAATTTTATCTTTTCCCTAATCAATAGAAACTGATAAAACTTAGATAAATACTAACTTGTTTTCATAACCGAGGAATAATTTATCATTTAATTATTATATTTAGATAAATCAAATAATTTTATGCTATCCTGGTACCAAAAATATATAATATTTTTTTTAAATAACTCATTATTTTACTCCATATCCTAGACCATGGCATATTAAGATAATCAACTAAAAAAATAACATACATACTTATGCTTACCCAATAGTATACTACTATTTTCTCATATCCACACCTATAGTGCATAGGGCACTGCGTTGGTACACCCAAGTGCCTTGATCGTTTATTGCATAAAGGCAACATGATTAGTCTTACACTTCTGTGCCAGTCCAAGGTATATAATATATGAAATATTTTATGTGAAAATCACATTTAAGTCAACCAAATGTCATATTGACCCAGTCGGGAATCGAACCTGTAACCTCATGTATGGTAGCCCAACGTGCTAACTACTAAAGCATAAGGCAAACAAACCTGAATAAATAATAGAGAATAAGACACCTCCTCAATATTTTGTTTCCCTGGTAGATTTTATTCTCTTGATATGCCTCATCAATTTATTTGAAATTCCAGACACCTCCTCAATATTATGTTTACCTGGTAGCCTGACACACCATAATATCATCAAATAGACAATATTCTAAAACATCTGTATACAAAGACTTCAATTTCTATGTTAGTTTGTATGTAATAATAATCTTCGAACAAGTATTCTATTACTATTTCCGTTTCCCACGATGAGATATTTATATATCCAGAGGGTGAAGGATTCATGATATTCTGAGAAAAAAATCTTATTAAAGTTTTTAAAAAAACTCAATTCTAATTTCTTAAAAAAATTATTAAAATATGAATAAAACTTCACGCGTGTAATACCGTCCATTTTTGAACTGGCTAACACCACGTGACCTGCACCAATTTCAGATATGAAAATTCGAATTTTGAATGTCCGCACAAGGCAAGGCGTTCGGTGACCAGAGCGGACCCCCACTCCTCCCCGCCCACCGCCACCCCGCCAACGCTAGCATTTCAAACAGAAGCCAGTATTACATAGTCGCTTTTTATTTAATACTTTTTTTAAATTAATTATTAAAAATGCCCGATCAAAAAAATATTAATGGGATTTTTTTTACTCAGAATACCATGAACAATCACCCTCCGGAGTTTCGCGGTCTCATCGTCGGACACGGTGTATAGATAATATTTATATATTCAGAGGAAGGATTATAATAATATGTAATATACGTATTAGTTAAATAGCTATAAGCATAGCATTTGAAATGATAATATCACACCATGAATACTAAACTGCACAAACTAAAATACTCAACTTTTGGGAAATCGCAAAAATATTATTTTATTTCGGTATTGTTGCATTGAAATCGGATTTTTAAAATTTTAATATTTCGAAATAGGAATGAGATAGACAAATATAGCGGTCAGTGTGGACTGTGATATTTTCAGTTCATTTTAGACGAATTTGAACTAAGTGTATTCATGGTGCGATATGTGTAATATTAATGATCATTAATTTTACAAATTATTTTTATTTACAGAACATGGGATATAATTCACTAATACAAGTGGATTTATCAAACAACATGATATTTTGGGTTGGATTACATGCCTTGGCTGGTTTAGACAAGTTGGAATATTTAAATTTAAGTAATAACAGACTTCAATCATTACCACCCGATTTGTTTTGGTATAACAAACATCTGAAGACTTTGGATCTATCGGGAAATAAGTTCTTGTCAGTTGAGAACAGGGCATTTTTGTCTCACTCCAACTTGAAGGTATATTTGTGACCTACTTTAACGATTGATTTGTGTTAATTATCGTAAACATAGCATGCTAATTGTAAAGTTTAACCGTTCAAATAAAATAATAGATTTAGTCATTATTAGCAATGTGTGTAGATTGTTGTAGATTTAGGTAAGGTTTAATAAACCTAAGTTGCTCATGAAAGTTTTTAAAATTCAATTTCATTTAGGAGTGCATGTATGTAATTGGTTAAATTTTGAAAATGGCAACAGTTTACAGATAAAAAAATATAATTATTAGTATACCTAAATTTTTAATGTTCAGCATAAAGGTCGATGGTAATTTTGAGCTAAAAACCTTTACATTTTAAAACAGCATTTCTGCATATTGGTGGTTTTGGCATTGTATAAGACGATATATGAATAATTTTAATGTGTATAGATGATAGAATTTATAAATTTTTCAAATCCTTCTTTTGTTTCAGGTATTAAATCTAAGTAATTCTCAAATTCCATTTCTTCCCGAATTGGTATTTACTGAATTGCCAGGTCTAACGGATTTAGATTTAAGCAAAAACAACATGATTGAACTCCGTATATCTGTATTAAAACCTTTGAAGAATCTGAAATATATCAAATTAGATGAAAATCATTGGCATTGTAACGCTGTATTTAATGACCTGCAAGTTTGGATATTGACTAAAAAAATTGAGTATATTACTCAATGTATGGTAAAGGATAAACAAAAAATGTTTGAAAAGATGATATCACTCGTCCCTGCTGAAATTGAGGATTTAGAAAATACAGGAAACCAAAACTTAGACGAGTTATGGGATATAAAAAGCAACGGTGATTTGAAAATGAGTAATGAGACTATATCAAATAAGTCACTGTCGTTTATTGAGAAATTTAATTTGAAATTTCCATCCCTTTGGAGTTTGTTAATTGGATTTCAAATGGGTATTCTTCTTGGTATGTTGGTGACGTACTGTTGGATGGCTCGGCTATGCAAGGGGAATATGCGATGGAAAAGTAGAAGGCAAAGGAACACATCAAACGCCGAGGATCACCTTCTCTGGAATACTACAATGCGGATTCACGCCAACACTGAGACACCGCCTATCATCAGGAGGCAGTTATCTAGTCCCAACGCTTTCTGCAGAAGCAACTCATGGGAAGCGGCAAGCTTTCCCTCCACCTCCCAGCCTAGTCAGAGAGAAACTCACATGGGAAATGTTGCAAGATCCACGCGTATCGTAAACGGCTATGAAACTCCTCCCCCACCTTATCGAGAAGTCATTCATGATAGGGTTATAAACGATATTTCTGAACATACTTAAATAATCGTACAACCAAAGTATTCATCAATAAATCAACAAGGAGAAATGAAATATACATGTATCGACATGTTTATTCAGTATTACGTACTTATTAGTAATCAATACCTACACGGGAATATAATTTTGAAGATAAGGTATCATAGTACCTACCTATACGTTATACAAACCTTTTTCCTTGAATAGGATAAGATGCACATAAGTAAAAATCTTAATATAAAAATGATCACTGTTTGCATATCATTAGCGATAAATGATTTCAATATGTATATATTTGCCAAATTAATGTTATGTATAAGTGCTGTACTTGTTATGCAAATACATATACATACACAACTTATATTATAGATAAGATGAAATTAGGTTCCCACTTTATGCTTGTAAATTTGACATATAAATTGATAGCAGACCTGTATTGAATATCATACACACCTATATTCGAATTCATTATAAATGTTGTGTGTAATATTCATGTCAATGTTATCAACATTTGAACTGAATCATACCTGTGAAAATTTTATTTTAATATAATTTTTATTATTTGAGATCGCTTTAGGATAGTATTTAAACATAATTTAAATGTTCTTTGTTAGAATGATTTGTCAATAATAAGCTGTGATATCATCTATTATGTGCTTTATTTTAGCAAATAAATATATTATTTATATATTGAAAAAAAAAATGCTGTAGCAAAAGAAACACGAAAGAGTTTTCCCTTATTTTTTAAAAAGTTTTGAGAAGAGTTTTTGATAAAAAAAGATTTATTTTTGGTATTCAAATATTGTACCATTACTAAAACAATAAACACATATTTTTCTATATTTAGTTTCTTGCATTTTTGTACTTCATTCTATAATTTTTAAATAATAAATGTATTTAAAATTGGTAGGTATTCAATAAATTTATTTCTATACATATTGTGAATTTTTATAGCAAAAAGGGCATTGTTAGAAGATAATAAATAATGAAGAATGTTAGCCGCTAAAAATAGGTTTTTTATCTGAAGATTTGCATTGATCCACATTCATTAAATAAAATATCATAGCCGATTAAGGACTTTATTTACGTCTATTATATGAATATATATAAAATATTTTTTAAGTGTATTGATGCACTAAGTAAAGTAATTAATTTTATTTTGTTAATGAAGGCAAAATAATCTATCTTATACTTCAGCGCTTGTCCAAGGTATCAAATATTTTATTAAACGAGCTGTTTCATATTGAAAAACCACATTTAACTTTTTTATAGTATATTGATCTCATCAGGAATCGAACTTGCGACCTCATGCATCGTAGCCCAATGTGCTGTGCACATTATGGGTGGATGATTCTGACTGTGAGTTAACAATGAGTAACAAGGAAATATTAATTGTAAGAAATCAGCACAAAACAAGTTAATATTATAAAATAATTGATAAAAAGGGAAAATAAAACTAATTGATAATAGAAATCCAAAATATTGATTTAATTTTAATATAAAACATTCATCAATAAAAACCAAAATATATTACATAAAATTTCTATTCTAAAATTAAAATATTTCACATTTTATATTATTTTCTACAATTGGATTCTGCATACAAAAGAAAAACCAACATATTTTATGTAAAGCATATATGTATATATGCTTACTCTGAAACACTGCATAATAATATATGTATTATCGAAATATTTGACTGTCGGTAAATTACAGAGCAAAAATGAATTCATTCCTACACCAAAGCATTTTTCAGATATAAATGTTCATAAATATAATTTTAATAAAAGCAATAATATTCAAACAAAAGTGTTTTACTGATATCTTGAACAATTGGATTTGGAGCAGACCCAATATTTTAATAAATATATTTTTAGGGATTATTTTTTAATCACTAATATGAATAACTTTATTCTGCACCTACAAAATATTGTCACTTGTATATTTATTACAACATTGTGTACCTAAAAAAAATTTTTTTTTTCTTCTTTTAAATATCCAAGCAGGTATTTGCTGATATACTCATAAAATGACCCTAAAACTTTTTATTTAGTACATTCACATTGGTAAATGGCACCACAAATATTATACTGCACCAAATCTTAATTGGTCGGAAATTAATTAAGTATACCATGTTATAGCTCACATCCACCACATTTCTGTCCAAGAAACATGGACAGAAATTTCTATCTTTTTCATATGCCGAGATATTGAATTTAAAAAAATCCAAATTAAATGAAACATTACTGAAATAAAATTAGTTTACAGTTCATGGTGCAATATGTAGAAAATATTAACATTTGTTTTTCTGTTAAAAGCTATTTATCATTATCATTTTGTCTTTTACCCGCTTTCTTTGTGGAAGTCCATTCATTTTTATGTTTTAAGTTATGTCATTTTTCTTCCGGACCAACGTTTTAACTTCTTTATATGGCCCTTAACAAATATACCACTTTTTAAAAAACATATAAAAATTTATAAAGATGGGCCTTCGGATAAAATAAAAAACATATCTGATGAAACATTTACACACTTATTTAAATTTGATAAAACATAATAAAATATATTGTTTACGTGCAAAGTGATGTGAAAGATTTATTAACAATAAATTATATACATAAAAAAAAAAAATGGTTTAAGTTCACTTGACAAGGGAGTTTTGATGAGGACTAGTCTATTGCTAAATCCATAGATATGACAAGATGCAGAAAAAGAGTGGGGAATTGGGGACACGGTATAAATGTGTTCATGTATATTGATAAATAGAGTTGTTTTGAAAAATAAAGATGAAAAACACAATTATTTAATTTTACATTATGTAATAAAATCCAACCTATCTTAACCAACTGTATGAATTTCAATTTAAAATTAAATAACTGTTTAAAAGCAATCTTTTGTATAATAGGTAGTGACGGTATTCTTTTATGAGGTAAATCCCATACCTCAGTATTAGCACGTCACACTTTTGGTATTTTCTGTCTGTTTTGGTATTTTAAATCCAACCAATCACAGCTTAGCCCATTTCTATGCTGTACTCTATAATCCAGAGAGTAAAAAGTTTTGTGAAATTTTGACAGATCCCTCGTCAAGTGGACTTACACCAAAACAAGTTATGTACAACCCAAAATTCAGACTCAAAACTTCTGATAATCACATTACATTTTATTGGCACATTGAATAAAAAACTATCACACATTAACACACTTTTTAAAACTTCATAACTGACTTCACCATCTAAATAATAAAATTAATACATTATAAATTTCTGAAGCACCTAATTCCATAGCTACATAAAAATTATACTTTCACATTTGTCATTGAATTAATGTGCATTATGTTTGGTAGTGCAAATATATCTAATTTGAATTAATTATATTTTGCATTTTCTGAATACATTAATTACATAAATAAATCATTATTTCATTGCGAACCGACATTTATGAAAAAAATCCGTAATAAAACTATTTTGTAATTCATAAAAAAAGTATTAATATGTAAGCGACTATATATTTCTGTTTGAAATCTAGTGTAATAAATGGGGGTCCGCTCTGGTACGTACATCAACAAATTGATTCAATATTAAATTGAAATACATACACCAATTTGTTATAACATAAAATACATATTTATAGTTGATCGCTTACACTTTCCTGGCAATACAATGGAAAAACAGTAACATTCTAATAAGTTGTAAATTGTATCTACTGATATTATCGCTCCTTATAACAAAATCAACAATTTGTATATTATTAAAAAGGCTATTTTGGAATGGTCGTGATTTAAAAAAAATGCATTTAACGCAATATAAAAAACAAATATGTATATCTAACTTAAATTTATACATACATATATTATCACAAATAAAAATTATGTTTAAGACTATTTAAAAAAAAAGATAAATATATGCACTGTTATTGTGCCTAAAAATGGCTTAAATCACATGCTTGAATTAAACATCAAGGCTGTATTAGAAAATTTTCATCACCTTTAAAACGCGGACGTTGTTTTCTTGTTTTTAAAATGTCAATATTTCGGATTTATTAATAGCCACACAGCTTCGAAAAAATCGTCACATATATTTCAATCTATTTCTAAGGGAAAAAGGGCAGGTCGGCTTTTAAAAAAAATTATGAATTCTATTAAAACTAAAAAAAATGGAAGACCAACATTTTTCATTTTTCAATTAAAGATGGCAGCAAAATAAAAACAAAAAATATTCAACTGAACTTATCCTACTTTTCAGTTAAAAAAAAACACATGCGCCGCTACCTCGGTCCTATGCAAATTTATAGAGCAAAATGTGTTTTTTTCTAGCTTCAGAATTCCTCTTAAATGTACTTGAAAATGCAAATGAAAGAAACATTTGCAGTTATTTGTTGTCAATCAGATCCAATAAAACACGGTATGTACAATTTGCACAAACTAATGGCAGGATAACTTAATAGAAAATCTAATTTAAATGCACGTTTACATGCAATGCATGTTACACAATAACTTTTTACAATGACAATAATGAAATTTATACTATGGCACAGTCAAAAAATTTTAAATTTCATTATACAGAATAATAACTACAAGCATTTGTACGTTGAAAAAATCACATGCATTAATAAATACGTATGTACATTATTTAAATTAATGTGTTTTTTGAATTCAAATTTATTTACAATAATTTTTTTTAACAAAATGATTTTTCATTTCCTATACTTTGTTGATTATTTCATGGGATTAATTTGGACATCTGTGGTTGCTACAACCTCATTATGTTAAATACGAAATTTCTAGCAAGTTGGGTTTAGAACTAAGGCGGGTTTTCAAAGTGGCGATTAATGATGAAAAATATTTATAACTTCACGAAGCATTCAGGCTGGGTTGTTTGATCTTAAGTATACATTAACGCCTCCGTGGCGGGACTAAAACATCCATCTAAATTGCATTCATTTTTACATAACCATCTTCTAAGTATAAAATTAATATTACAATATCAACAAAAGGAAAAACCCCTTTCTGAAAATTATATCGTTAAAAGGTTGGAGATCTCCACTAGTTTAACGCCCTGTTTCAATACCATACCATTGTTGAGATTTCTTTTTATTAAAGAAACAAAAGATTTAAAAATAAAATGCACTGGAAAATTTTTTGACATGTGATTTAGAATCTTTTTATATTTATATCATTGATCAAACAACCGGCTCATAGCGAATTGAGATTACATTATATTTGAACATTGAATGCTTTGTCTTGTGTCAGGTACGGGTTGAGGCGGTCAGGAGTCGGATTTGAGTACCAGCTGCGAGATGTTCATGTACTCCGGGTGGGAAGAGAAGATCTCCACGAGCTGGCTGAAGGTGGGCCGCTCCTGGAGGTTATACGCCCAGCAGTCACGCATCACGGAGTAAATCTCTTCGGGACAATCCGATGGCCGCGCGAGACGTTCGCCCTTTTCTATTATCTCTATCGCCTGAAATTTCAGGAACAGTCCAATATATTTTCTAATCTAAATCTGTGGCAGGGGTCAGGGCTTAAAACTCCTGATGTCACTGCAACCTGCACAGATCTATTGTGACTGGTCCCCGTGAGTTACTTATCACCTTCTTGGCCTGGGTCTAGAGACCCTAGCTCTCGCAAAGGGTGAGGACTAGCGTAACCATTTCTATATTTCTTCCACCAAGCCCAGAACGTGTAGTTTTATTTTTAGTTGAATTTGTATTTATGCACCTACTGACGAGTTGCAGTAGGCAACTCAGTAGGACATGTTTTGTTTTCTTTTATGTATACAGGGTTATTTTTTAGTCAGTTAACAAAAAAAAACCCTGAATTCAGTATCGTTAATAGAACCCATTTCAATAAAAAAACATGTACTTTTTATTTTTACGATTTATTATTTTTATTCCTATAATTTTTACAAATTACGTACATCCTATTCACAGCTGTTGTTTATGCGCGGCACGTAAGGGTAAGTGCGACGGGGAAGTGTGCGCGCGGGGGGGTTGCGCTCACCGCTCGCGCAGTACCGTACCGGGCGGACGGTGACCAAGTCTTTACTATTTCTGAGGAATTATTTGGGTGCACTTTTCTTTTTTTTTATTTGAGAAAGGACATGTTTTTTTATTGAAATGGGTTCTATTAACGATACTGAATTCAGGGTTTTTTTTTGTTAACTGACTAAAAAATAACCCTGTATATTGAAATAAAAAAAGTAAAAAAAAAAAAAAAAAAACAACTACAGTTGTACCGATGTAATAATAATTACGTGACATTTAAATGAAATGTTGTAAAGAAAAATTAATTGTTGTTATAGAATTTTAAAAATTATATTTTGACTATCTAAACAAAACACTTCACCATAAATAAATATGTCACGCTATTATTCTTACATCAGTACTACTATAGGTGGGTAAAAATATGTGTATTATACCCGTTTTAAACTACGAGAGATTATAAAAATAATTAGAGATTTAAATAAATAGGCATTCTTTTACAAATGTCTCCTGAGAGCTGGCGCTTTAGATTTCCAGCATCCTGGATGTCTACTGCTGACAATACGTTGTCAGAATTATGGGATATGACTTAGGAAGATGGAATGGGATATGGAATGAGACATTTTATAGGAACATCAATGTAATATTATAACACATATACATATTATATAGTTTCACAACTTACATCGACCCCTCTCTTGTCTCCGTAGGGCTGCTGGCCGTAGGAGTACATCTCCCACAGGGTGACCCCGTAGCTCCACACGTCGCTCTTGTGGGAGAAGGAACCAAAGTTGTAGGACTCGGGGGCGTACCACTTGATGGGCCACTTACCCCCCTGGCTAGCCTTGTAATACGAGCTGTCCGTGGATAGGGCCCGGGACAGACCAAAGTCGCTGATTTTTGCTTGGTGCCTAAATAGACCAACAAAAATATATTATTACATTTAACTAATAATCTTTGCCTTCATTATTTTAAGTGCCTTAAATACAAAAATCATATATACAGTCGGTCCCACAATAAAGGAGACGGGATTTTTGGTAGTAAATTTAAAGACCTACGCATCGAGGCCATCTCTGATGGAAGAATGCAAATGACATTGTCACCATGGATTCCATCAAAAACTTTTGAGGAATTGTGAAGAATAAGTTTCCAGAAAAACTAAAAAATGTTGAAAAAATAAAATATCTAAAATTCATGAAAAAATCACGCTTTCTTGTGGGACAGATAGTAGATTATGGAAAAAAAACTTAGATTAAGGTTACTTTTATTACATCTATCGTGATCAAATGGTGTGAGGGTCACAATGAAAGGGTTGAAAAGCTTATTTTTTTTCTTTTCTAAACAGTGACTGAAGTGTATGATTTACACAATATGAATTTGCTTCATAGAATGCAATATCATTACATCTAGACATGAAAAAATTAGGTCTTCCACAAGAATTAATTACGGAGACCAACCTGTCAGCTAGGAGTATGTTCCTGGTGGCGAGGTCCCGGTGGACAAACCGGCGCTCCTCCAGGTACCTCATCCCGCAGGCGACCTGACACGCCCACAGCTTCAGCTCGTAGCCCGGAGTGGCCTGCTCGGGACTCTCCAGGAGGAAGCTCAGCAGGGAGCCGAGGGGCGCCAGCTCTTGTACCATCGCTAGTTGCGGAGACTAAAACAAACATAATAACTATTGCAAATTGGCTTAGTATATAAATGCAAAATGTTCCGTAGGTTTTGTCAATATCGTCTGCCTAAACTGAAAAACTTGTAACTCAATCAACATTCGAGGAGGAGACTTGAAACATAATTTCTTTATTATTTTTATGAAAATGGGTATTTAAAAATGACTAATTGTTGATGTTCACGTATAAATAAATGAACAATTCGTACTTTCAAAATATCCGTTTTCATGTAAATAATGAAGAAATTATGCTTTTAATTCTCCTTCTCGAAAGTTGCTGTTTACGGAGTTACGGAGTTCTAGGGTCTAGGCCGATATGTATACAGTGAAACCTCTATCTATCGTTCCTCGAATAATGGTTTTCCCAGATGTGTCGTTTATTTCTTCTAGTCCAAATTCATTTCATACAAAAATAGATCGCATCGATCGTTTCTCTATCCACCATTTTACCGCATTCATCGTTTGAATTACGCTATGTATATTGTACAATGTACAGGCAGAAAAACGCGCGTAAACTGCGCGGGCTGTGCAGTTTGCTGCCGCCGCGCAGACGCACGGCGCGCCGTCAGTCGCTAGTTAGTTCTGAAGATGATTGGCTTAAATTAGATACTCAGACAAATTTTAACAATTTTGTTACTTTCGACGACAATATTCCAACGTGTGGGATAGAAACCATCGAAAGCTTGTGTGACGGAGTTGACGGAGACAGCAGAAGAGGTCGATATTGATGAAGAGGAGCCGCTGCCTGTACCTTCATTTTCAGAAGCATGCACACTCTTTGAAAGATTAAAAACTTTCTACTACGCACACTCAATAACTAAAGCCGAAAATATACTGTTGACTGGCGGAAATAAAACAGTAAAAAAAAAAATGTCGATGAAAGATTATTTACAAAGTAATAAACTTTAATATTTTTTTTTGGTTCTGTTTAGCTTTGTATTTTTTTAAATAAATACACACATTTCTTTACATCTAAAACTTGTTTCTTCTTATAATTTTAATCTACCAATGGTTATGCAGATTGGGAGGACGGTATATAGGATCGTAACTCCTTGCTTTTTATCCTCTTAATCCCGCATTCATTGTTTTCCCACATTCATGGTTTATTTCAATAGGTCCCTTTAAAAACGATAGATAGAGGTTTCACTGTATTCATATCTGTAAAATAATCCGATTAATTTGAAATGTACTTTTTTAAAAGTAAGTAATTACTTTGCAGATTCCTATAAGTCGGACAATGCACGGGTGATTGAGCCCCATCATGACTCTAGCCTCGCGGAGGAACTCCTGGCTGTTAGTTTCCACATGCTGCGAGTGCAGGGTCTTTATAGCCACCGGGACAGGGGCTGCTGAGGGGGCAGAGTATGTCCCGCGGAGCACCGACCCGAACTCTCCCTCCCCCAACACGGGGCCCATCGACAGCTGGCTGCAGAGGATGAAATCTGGAAAGGAAATGCCAGGGTTAGGTGACTTCACATCACAGGGCAGGAAGAAAGTCAAATGTATTGAAAAAGTGATTAGTGCACACAAATTGTGATGTCTGGAGAAAAGTCCTCAGATCTAGGGAATTCTGACATAAGGGAGTATTTTTTAAAAAGGTAAGAAATCTGGGGCAACTATCTGCGCTAGTGTTACTTAAAATAAAGTATTTAAAATTAAAATGACTTAAAAATCAGAAAATCGGTTGTACATTTTAGGTAGATTCGTTGAATCTCCACAAAATCAATGATTCTGCAAAAAATCGATAAGATTGGCGACATTAGAGATTTGGTACACTGGGAGATCGATCCCACCTCCACCTGCGACTGTTATAGAGTCAATTATAGTTATACAGCAATGTTGAGAGGTCCAACTGTCGCGTTTTGCGCATGCCTACAGACAGTTTAAACTGTGCAATGTAAAGGTGAAACTAACACAGCACAATATTAATTGCTCAGAAAACGTGACCAAAAACTGAACAAGTTTTGTAAACAATACATTCCACAGTTTTATGTCTCACATAAAGTGTACTTAAAATGTTAGGTTTTCAATAAATTTGATTAATATGTAGATGATTAAATGAAATGTTTGTATGTTTTTGGCCATTTAATTAGTAATTTTACAAATCTCACAATTGCATGTGACAATAAGAGATTTTTCTGTCGAGTTACATGATGCGCATCACAATGTACGGAAGGAAAAGCAAAAAATCAATTGATTTACCTTGAGCCGTTGATAATTGTCCCGTTGAATCGATAGAAATTTCGCTGTACTTTTCTACTAATGGCAAGATAGGATCGTTGTTCTTCGGCAAATCATAAGTCTCAAATCCCAAGTTCATATCACTCGGATTAGGAGGAAGGCTTAATGTGGACGAACCTAGGAGGTTTAGTTTGGAGGTAGGACTAGACAAAACATCTTTCTTTGATTGTATCACATTGTTGTTTGTTGCATTTTTACTCTTTTCCTTCATTTGGGTCGGAGGAGTTAGAGGGGTGGTAGGAATATTGTTATTCATGCTGCTTAGGTTAGATTTAATGCTGGGGTCAGTGATGAAGTCCGTGGAGAAAGAAAGATTCCGGGTGAGAGAAGGTCGATGGACTTGTTGTCTACGGGGAGGGGAGGTATAGGAGGAGGACTCGTGTCTCCAACAGGAAGAGAACTCTTGCGAGGTGACTTGCTGTGTTTCAATGATGCCGTTAGTGGTTTTTTAGTTCGATGTGGTGAAGTTTTCTTTGTGCGGGGCATTGTCGAGAACTGAAAAAAAAAACACATTGATAAGTTGACCACCAGAGACATCTACTTATTCCTGGCTCAATCATTTGATACGCATTTTAAAAACAAGCTTGAATTTGTTTGAATACTTAACACATCGAAAGATGTAATAAAATTTGGAATGTAAACATATTGAGATTTGGACACAATTAGCATAAATATGCCAGTTATGATCGGAGCCTCTACTAGGCAGGATGTGCGTTAGATCTGTGGCCAGATATGGGCGCCCCGATAGTAACAATCATAAAACATTGCCTTATTAAAATAATATAAAAATTTTAGCATAATTATATTTTGAATGTATGGCGTGAATAAAATGCATATCAAAAGTCTTGTAAATTTATTGAGATATTTGATGACATGTTATTGCGATCTAAAAGTATAGAATGAAATCAACCTCAGGAAGGGGAGGCGTTGGTATCGGTGGTACAGGAACCTGTAAACAGGTTGGTAGTCCATCCGACATCACGCTGTAGTGGTCCACCAAATGTTCTAGAGATAAAATAAACAAAAAAACATTATTTATCTGCTGAATAAGAAACATGTTATTGGAATATCACAAATTTATATTTACTTAACTTACATCGAAAGATGTAATAAATGTGGAATGTTAAACTCTATTGAGAATTTGGGACCACAATCTTGCAGAATATGCCAGTGGATGATTCGGTACAATTTGCTAACTAGAGCTAGGATGTGCGTTGATCTGGTTTCATTCATTATATGGGCGAGACCACTAAAATTATAGGATATTTTTCCCAAGTCTGCGTGATCATTGATGTGGATTATCAAATCGGATAACCTTCAGCCTTTGTTTGTAAAATAAATTTCAAAAACTAAAATAAAATATTGTGATAAAATAGTCAAGCATATATCATAAGATGTGACCGATCGTTCAGCTTCTTCCAAAGTCTGTCAGACAAATAATACGTCCATGACGGATAGTTTGATAACATGTGTTCCCGATCTTATAATCTTAAACAGATGATATTAACTCAGGATGGGAGTGAATTGGTATCGGTGGTCAAGAACCTGTGATAAGGTTTTGGATTTTTCAAAACATGAAATAAACTTTTTGTTACATCACGAGTTGCATCTTTTACTTAGGAACTTATGAAATAGTATACTCAGTCATGGACGTATCAGATAAAGTTGTAAGGTCACATTCTGCACAGAGCATGGAAAGGAGACAAAAGCTCCAGAGTATGATGGAACCAATTATCGCACAGGAATGCTTCCATCAGTTGAGGTATGAGTGTTTCTTGCAGAAGTCGCAAGATTGCTATATTTATAAGCCTCTGTCTCTGTACTAAAGGAGTACCGTAGGGTTATACTGGCACGATTTGTACTTGTGTATTTGCGGGGGAATAGTTTTATCTAAAGTACTTAAAACATAATAGATACTTATAGAATTAAATACTGAGTGCATATTGTAAACGGATATTACTCAATTTACTAGCAATTAATCGGTAGAAAAATCTAGTATTCCTTAATTCACGCGTGGTATACTAAAAGTAAAAACTATGTTTCGTCAGGACATTTAAAATAATATAAATCTAGATTATAATGGAGGTAACGGAGCACAGATTTTGGGGAATATGTGGTTGAGAACTCGAATATAGATTCCTAAGGATAAATATCACCTACATGTTGCGTGTTCTGTGGATGGAGACAAAAATATAGTACTTACAGAGAAGTACATAGCACTCTGACCTGTCGTAGCCTGTTTGGAAAAGATCTCGTTGGGTCCTCATTATTCACAGTACGGGTTTAGCGGGGAATTAAATTGTAAGCACACCGATCATAGGAGGACCTGTATATTTAATAAATAACTTAGAGTTACATAAACCATAGAACGTGATTCAGGAGCAACCAATAGAGTTTTTGAGTTCAGGTACATAGTTAAAAAAATTAAAGACTGTTGTAATTATACCTAGATCCATTCAATGTCGACCACTATTGGCGAGCTTCATGGAGAGTTTCATTACCCAGAATTGTGCGTGTCGAATCTGACATTGCTCCATGGTTCCACAACCAATACTCTTTACCAAGATGAGGAAGTTTTTGGACTAGACAGCATACCTGAAAACAGAGAAGTGAACATGATGTATTCAACCGAAGTGTATGTAACCTCCATTTCCTGTCAAAGAGAATGTTTCTAGGACAGTAAATATAATAATCTTAGAGTAATAAAACAAAAGAAAAATACCCAAGTTACGATTAAAACACACCAGGAAAATTATAAACCTATATGTCCGGACAGTCAAACATTTTTTCCTTCTGCCATCCACAGACCTAATACCGCATAAAGCAATTGTATTGGTACTAGTCATACAGTTTCAGAGCTCCGTGAATTGCTGTCATACGAGTTGTCTGTGGTAACAGCGGGATTGTTAAAAGATACAAAGTCTCACCATGGACAGAGGGTAGTGGTGTCCATACATGGTAAGGACAAAAGCTCCATGTTGTGTTACTATATCGAACCAGAAGGGTTCAATCAGTAGTAGGATATGGAGATGTTTCTTGCAGAAGTCCAAGAGCATGTTTATTGCCTCGTCTCTGTTGAGAGTTCCGTGACACCACTGGGCACGAGTTGTCTTTGGTATTTGCGGGGAATAGTTTTCTAAAAGTAACAAAACATAAATTGATACTTAAAGAATATTACCTACATATTTTTAACGATATTTTATGCTCCAAAATTCGGTTGAAAAATCTAGTTGTCCTATTTCAGCGTATATAATAAAAGTAAAAACTATGTTTTCCCATGATAATTTAAAATATTATAAAATCAAATTAGTTGGTCAACGGAGCACAGAGAATATGTTTTGTGAATGAAGAGAGATTCCTAATATAAATTTCAACTAAATTAATTCTGTTAGAAAGGACAAAATATTATGTACTTACTGAGAAGTTCATAGCACTCTGACTGGTCGTACTGTTTGGCCAGATCTGCGGGGGTCTCATTATTCACAGTACGGGGGTTAGCTGGGGCACACAGATCGAGGAGGACCTGTAGATTCAATAAATAACTTTGGTTAATTAAAACCAAGAACTGATTCAGGAGCAATCAAGATAGTTTTGAGTTCAAGGTGTTAGTTAAAAATATGACTGTTTAAATACCTTGATGCATTCAATGTGACCTCTTTGGGCAGCTATGTATTCAACCGATGTGTAACCTCCATTTCCTGTCAAGGAAAATGTTTCTAGGAGTAAATATAATAATCTGTGAGAATAAAACAAAAGAAAAATACCCAAGTTCTGTTAAAACTACAAAAAAATATATATAAACCTAGTCCGAACAGTCAACATTTTTTTCCTTCTGCCATCCTCACCTAATAACGCATAAGATACCGCTGTAAGATACGGTGCATACAGTCAAAGCTTGTTGAATTGCTGTCATCTCTTCATTGTAACAGCATTGTTAAAGCATACACGTCTACATGGTACGGTCCACATAAAAAAAAAATATTATTGCCAAACTAGAAAAGCATAGTAGCCTTCGCCCAGCACTCCACCTATGCCCTTCCGCATTAAATCTATAATCAATATCTCTAAGCCTTTTACAAGATATACTGTCACAATAGATTAACACAGGTCGCAGTGACGTTAGGAGCTTAATGCTCTAACCTCTACTACAGAAAAAAGCCTTTTTTGAAAAGTATAGCAGTGAATACTTACATGAAGTGGTGTGTATCCCGCAGTGTCTCGACAGTTGACGTTGGATCCACTCTGTATAAGCTTGCAGAGTATATCATCCTTGCCAGATCGTGTGGCGAGGTGAACAGCGGTCTGGCCATCTTGGTTTTTGGCATCTCGGCTGTGGTAACCGCAGTCTAACATCTTGGACACCACTGTATAGTTGCCTACTTCCGTGGCCCTGGGAATAACAAACAATTCTGAATATTTCTTAATGGTTCTAGAACCAAAATAAATTTAATCTGGATTTTATTACCATACCTTGTAATAACAATCCTTAAGTCCTGAAACATTATTTGAGCATGTGACCGGTCATATAGAAATAATTTTAAAAAAAAACATCTTTCAAGAAAATACTGTTTTGACTAGGAATTAGTACTACAAAGCTACATTTTTTATTTACATTCATAACTATGATAGACAGTTAAAACCTAAATAAAAACTGTAATTTCTCGAATGCTTTTATTACTTTTTCATTTTTTTCTAATGACAGCAGTATTGTAGCGCTAATCCTGGCTAAAAACTTTTAAAAAAATTATGAAGTTCATCATACTGAAAAGCCTTTTTATGTATGTTGTCAGTTTCATGTTATCTCTACACTTTCCTGTAGTTCCTCGCCAAAGTACTTTGACTCGTAAGTATGTATGAGTAGCGACATATAAAGTAGTACAAAGTGACCTAACACACTCTCCAACTTCAGGCAACTTCATGAGAGTTTACAGCTAGATTTCTATCTTTTTCAAAGAACACAAAATAAGAAAATATACCTGTGAAGTAGATTGCTCTGTCCATATGTCCTGGAGTTGTGTGGGGGCGGGTTACCAGGGCAGACGACGGCTAGTCGGGTCACCAGACCGTTGGAGTCACCCTGGTAATGTTGGATGAGGGTGTCCAGTCCGTGGACTGTTGTGTGCTCCTCGATAGAGAAGAACGCGTCATCTCCGTGCCGTCTTATTTGATAGTGGACAACTTCACCCTGAGTGAAAGATGTTTATTAATATTGATCGACAGAAGGCGCTAGTAGTCATTGTTACTATGGACATTTGTTAATTTCTCAGTAAAGGTTAGCGATTGCACCAGACAATGCACCAGACCAGCAATCAGAAGACCCAGGTTCAAATCCTCGAGTAAACAGTGTTTGAAAATATGCTACATAACACTTTCATCTACTTGTGTCTTCAATTGTGATAGTTTTATTTAAAAATTGCAATTATACTTTTTTGGCCGACATGTGTGCAAAGTTTAATGCGAAACGTTTACATAAATGCGAGTGAAATCTCACCTCGTGTAACACAGAAAGGACATAATCTCCGGGAGATGTGTTGCTATCTCTTACCAGGAACACACCATCTTCATTCTCTGGAAATAAAAATTGAGAAATAAATAATAATAAATTAAGTTGATTCATTTAATTTAATTGAATTAATCCTACTTAGAAGCACACACCTTAATTAAAAATGAAAAATAATATAATTGCAACATACAAAATGGAAACAGATACGATAGATTCATGTTTGAGAGACGTAACATGGTTCATTTGTTTCTAATTAGCATTCAAGTCCAACCAACCATGGTTAAAAAGTTTATTGCTTCAAATTGTGACTCAAGAAATACCAAGGACACAATTATTATAGTTAGAACAAAAGACTGTAGTCTTAGAAGATAAGTTAGCAAAAAATTCCATTTTAATAAAAAATCCGTAATCATTTATCCAACATATTGAAACTTTTGTAAAAGTAAACCAATAACTACCACTTAACGTACTTAATCACGAGCGACGGAGGAATATTTTCCCCGGCTGCGGCTGTGTATTGATTATACAACAAAAGAAACATTATATTGAATCCTTACAAGATAAATCTATTGTTGATGGGTATAACAGTGATAATGTATTACAAAATCTTGTAATACATTATCATTAAAAAATACCTTTTTTAAGTAATTGTTCCGCAGCATCTCTGGATATTTTCCCGTGAAACCAATTTAGATTATCGTCTCGATTCATTCTTAGCAGAAAGGAATTAGTCTGAAAATGACGTGAGATGTAAAGTTTTACAAGAAAACGACACTATACGGTATTATGTAAAGTAATAATAATTATCATTGATTAATCGTGCATTTTTTTTTACATAAAGCGCTCCTTCGAATTAGGATAATTTAGTGAGATTAAAATTAATTAATAAATTAATGAGTGACAGTGACATGACAAAAGACTTGTGACTGGAAATACAAACAATAAATGAATACATTTTTTACCACAGATAAGATAGTTTCGGTGCCAGACTTTCAAAAATATTATTAACCGCGATGTTTAGAGTTAACAATGCAATACAGATTGATATTGAACATAAGATAAAACTTTTATAAAAACTATTTGAAACTTTTTGGCTACTTCAGGCATGCGTGTCACAATAAACGCCATTTTTATATCTGTCTCGCTCTTTCATGTTTTCTTCTGTCATTTCACAACAACTGAAGTCAAAATAAGCGCTGTTTTGTAAACAAAATATTTTCTCGAGATGACTCATTCTCAAACTCAGAAAAAACTAAAATTAAATCATTTTGAAGATAACTTAATACTGTTTATTGATTATATTTGATTAAGATAATATTAAATTTACAATACCTTCAATAGTATGAATGACGTCATTGTTTTTATCATGTTTCATACGATTATTTTTAAAAGCACTGAAAATCACATCTTTTGAACTAAATACACAAGTTTTATAGTACACTTTTGATAAGGGATAACTTTTTGTAAAACTTGAATGTAAAATATTAAAAACTACATCATTACGATCAATAATAGCGGCCGAACTGAGTGGCCGAGCGGATCAGCGGAGTCACCAGACGTCCACGCGCGAGATCCCCGGCTTCGTGTTCATACGAATGACTCATAACAAGGTCAATTCCGAGATATATTATTATGAATCACCTAGATTCATTCAATAATAATAATACTAATCAAGCACGTAAACATTCAAAGAAATTCGAAGTATTGTACTGATGGAAATTTTCTTAAATATTCAATGAAGCTTGGAGGAATCACTATAATAATAATATGAAGTAAAATCTTAGAATACTGTTATTATGCCTGTATGCAAGTATAATATTATATAACCATGTTAAAAATGGCTAATAGCTACAATTTACTAAACGCTTGAATTTTATTTTTATCTACATGAAAACGTTTTCAAAATTCAAGCCTGGGTAGGTACCACTGGCATTGCTTATTATACATGGAGTACAACCCGAAAACTGGTGAATCTACATCATATTTGGAGTGGAATGTGTAATATAACTTTTTAATCTGAGAATGAAAAAATAAATTTCCTCTTCTCAGAAAAGCTTTCATTAGTACCTACGTACCTAAGATTAAGTAAAATTTCACAAATTTTTATTGGATTATTTATTTTTTTTGGATACTATTAATTTGACTAAATAAATTTTGATAACAATTTGCAAAAAATTATCGACAAACTTCCTACTCGATTTTCTCGAAAACTATGGGTCAAATAAAAATAAAATCTACAAAATCGACCCCAAATATGACGTAGATTCACTGGTTTCCCGCTTGTTCATCGAGTTTTGTTACACCATGTATAGTAGGTATACCTAACCCAATGTACAAATACGTACTCGTCATAAAATAGCAAATTTAGTTGTTTTAACCTGTACCTAATCTATTTGTAATCGCTACACATGACCACAACCAGATAATACCCATCTTCAAATGGAAAACTGCCGAATTATGATAAAACATAAGGTTTGACGAAAGATTTTCAAAAAACCTAATATGTGGTTTAACCCATTGTTTGACCAAGGATGTTCGAAAAATCTTTACACTTGTATCTTTTATGGGTTTGACCAAGGATGTTAAAAAAACCTATTAAATAACATCTTCCTTGGGTTGGACCAAAAAAAAATTTCACATAAGTATCTTTATTGTTTTTTTACATACTTACTGTATTATTATATTTATTATAGACATAATAAAATATATGTATAGGTAGGTACATGGACGGAAAATGTATTATACCATGAATTTTAAAGAAATAATTTGGACCGGAATAAAAATGCTTGAGACACATCAGTTTTAGTAATCTCACCGGGAATCGAATCCGGGAACCTCCGCGGTGCGAGTTCAACGCCTTAACCATTGGACTTTAACTCAAGACTGGACGGAAGAAACATGCGTAGTAAAAAATAAGTGATTGAAGAACGTATTTTTTTGCAACTGCTGAAGAGTTGATAGAATTTATAAAATATCTTTCATTTTTATATCCCCACCGAGATGAAGTAGAATTTTTTCTAAATACAGAAATATGGATATTCAAGATTTGTGAACAAGTATTTGAACACACCCAAAATGTTTTATATAATATCTTTGGTATTCTACATTATTTACTTAAATAGTATTAATTTTTTGATTATTTTTATTTATTTATTTTCACGAAGGTTGAACCTTTCTTTCGCTTACCTTTTTGACTAATCGTGGTTTTCTTCCGATTGATCCAAAACTTTTAGACCACTAACTTCGTCGATGATAGAATGCTTTTTAAGATTTTTGATGGACTGTTAAAACTAACAAAAGGGCATATTTATTTCGATTTCACTTTTTTAAAAAAACTGACTACGCATGTTTCTTCCGTCCAGTCTTTACATGTTGGTATAACTTTACCTAACAAGATTCCGTCATTGTTAAAGCGAATTTCAATATATGAGTCATACTCATGACTAGAAAAAATATGGTAATCGTTTTTGTTAGTAACGATCATTGCCACATTGGATACTAATAAACACTTGACCACTGTTGTATAGCCAAGCATTAATATACGTCATTTAACACGTGGTAAATAGCTTATTAATTATCTTGCTGTCATACAAAATAATAAGTATCTACTACTACTCTCCCTTATCCGCACCTAATGGTGCACACGGCACTGCATTGGTACAAGCGCGGTGAATCTTGATCCTTTGTTACATGAAGCAATATAATCAGTCTTACGCTTCAGCGCCAGTCCAAGGTATCACAATTAAATATTTTTATGTGAAAATCACATTCAAATAAATATTTCATATTGACCCCCATCGGAAATCGAACCCGCGACCTCATGCATGCGACAAAATAATAAGTAGGTATACATGATTGAAACCATGAATTTTCCTTCGAGTTTATTTTCAGAACAGATAAACTCGGTTTAAAATGCATGAAACCATGATTTTTTATTCGAGTTTATTTCCAAAACAGATAAACTCAGAGAAAAATGCCTTTACCTAAAACTTTTGCCCGAAGATTAATCTAGATTCAATTAGATAAACGAGTCCTCATTGTGCTTAGATATTATGTATATTGGAATGAGAGAAATATCTAAAAACTAAGTACCTATATATAACACACCATATATTTGTAAATAAGTATTGTATCATTAATAAAAATTTTATACCTTACTAATAAGTAAGTACCTACCTATGTTAGGAAACATAAAAAGAAAAATTATATAATCGTTGTCAATATATGAAAACGTAATATAAGTAATTAAATGAATATTTTCTACCTAAGGAATTAGCACATTTTGTCGGGAAATGTGTAATGTGGAGGTGGTCTGTTTATATTCCATGCGTGTTGCAGTGACTAATGTACCAACTATCTGCGACTGTTGACATGAATGTGTGACGCTGGCAATTATTTAATTGTCGCACAAACAATGGCGTGCTACCGAATAAACCATCTGGTACATTATACAATTACATATTACCAATCACCATCAACAAATATAAATGTTTTTAACGACATTTTGAATGTGTACAAATACTTGTAGACAAATTACTGGATTATAGCCATGCTGGGCTAATATCAGATATCATTGATATCCCAACAGAGACAGAGAAACTCTGGAAACGAATATGGTTTATCTAGGCGTTTACAGGGCTTATGACCTGTCGTTGGCTGGGTTAAGTGGCCACTTGATGTATTACAACATTCCCCATTCCGCCCATTATCTGATAACCATATATGACAAAGTTTTGAAACTTGTATATATTGAACTCGCGTTCGTAATATCACATTACAAGTGAATTTAGCACTGGTGACATCTGTTGAGAAGATTGTTAAGCATTTCTGGCAATCATAATACATCAAGTGGCCACTTAACCCAGCCAATGACAGGTCATAAGCCCTGTAAACGCCTAGATAATCCACATTCGTTTCCAGAGTTTCTCTGTCTCTGTTGGGATATTAACAATATCAAATATAAATGTACCTACGTCGCGCGTCGGTCGGCGACGTCGCGACGTCGCTTGGCGTCTTATCGTCGTAGTATGATAAATATATAATCTACCCAAAAGCAAAAGGGCACTAGTTCACTTTTTCTTTCACTTTCTTTTAATGGTAGCATATTTTTCTAGCATCATACTGGCATGTCAATACTAGGAAAAAAACGTGATGTGCCTTATAGATATTTATACTATGTGATCAAGTTAGGGATGCTCACTAAATGTTCCAGGTAAATCACTCGTTAAATTTAGTTATCTTTTAGGTGCTTTGAGTTCTGTGACAGCTTATAGGCATCTGATAAGTGGATATTTTAAATTACTCTTAATTATTGACGGTCAGTTAAAAGGCAGTATTTAGTTTCCAAGAATCTATAAAACTGTAATTTCCTATCTACTAGTTTGATTAGACTCCACTCAAGTCGATAGGCACTTATATAACTACTATTTTCTTACATAAAATCCAGTTTTATTCCGCGACTAATTAGTTGACATTAGAGTAGGTACATGGCTGTTGACTAATATTAATCTACTGTTTGATAACGCTATGTCATACAAATGCAATGCCCTTTGCTCCTAAAATCGAGATAACATAAATAAAACAATCTCTAGTAGAAAATAAATCTAACTAACTATCACGCCATTTCCTTTCCATTTCCGAAGGGATAGGCAGAGAGGATAGTACGCCACACCACTCTGTCCTGGCACACTTCCATTGCTTCCTTCACATTCATCCATCTTTTCATACACGCTCGTTGATTGTTCCGACTTTTCGCATGACCACTTTCAAGTATTTGTTGTACTTGATCATGCCATGTCGTTTTCGGCATTCCTCGACTTTTACATCCTTTTAGCCGTACATTCATCATTCATCCGCTCCACATGACCGAACCATCGTAAAAGGCCTTTCTTAATTTTTTAAACAATGCTTATTTCAGCCTTGCATTCTGCTCTGATTTTAACATTAGTGCACCTATCTTACATAGTTTTACCACACATTTGCCTGAGTGATCGCATTTCAACAGCATTCAATCTACTTTCGTCCTTCTTTTGCCAACTCCATACTTCGCTTTCATACATAAGGGTTAGTAACAAACAAAATATTATTATCATTCTAATTATTATTATGGGCAGGCAGCTTTTGCTGATGCGCCTATATCTTTTGTACTGCTTTTTGTCTGCCTTCTGCATCTAAACGGTTTTTGTACCTACTGGTTGACCGTAGTGGAGTGGACAACTAGGCTTGGCAATTTGTTCCAGTCTGCAACCACCCTACTGCGAAGGAAGTTTTTCTTGGGGTTGAGGTGGAGGTTTCATCATCTTTCTGCTTTTTCTATAAATATTATTGTGGACTGAAGATTGCTCAGCGTGCCAACATCTCACCCATCTAAACGAGACTTGACCACATAAGACATAATAATTAATAACAAAAATTGTATAATTTAAATACATTTATTTTGATTGAACTAAAATGATTGCCTTTAAAATCAGGTAAAACTGTATTTACAATATTATGTAAGTATTTGTATAAATAATAAAATCGGAAATAAGATTAACATAACACAAATATTTATTATTATTAGGCATAGTAATCGGAAAATTAAAAATCACAGCAAAGTACAGTAAAGTATCACATAGATATTATTATAACATAAACGTATATCTAGATTTTCACATGACACGAATATTTAAACATATTTTATATTAAAACTATAATAAAATGATTTCAACAAATCTTAGGCTGAAAAACATAGAAATAAATCAATCATATGTAATTGGATATATTTTTACGATTATACCACTTCAGTAAGTAAATTAAACTAACAATAAAATTCATGTCTTAAATAAACTTATAAAATATAAAACGTATTATTTTAAATTAGGTATTTTAAAATAATTCACTCATTTTTAGGATATTTGATGGCACCGTTTTCTTTCCTTTTATTGGTAATAGGTTTTGTGTTTTCCGTTTTCGATTGGAACGCGTTATTAACGAGTTTATCAAATGGAATTTCAATTGATAAAACTAATGGCAAAGCAAATATGTACGTCAGGAGTACTGAACCAGCACAATTAAGACTCTGAAATAGAAAAAAGGGATGATTAGCGGATTTTAAAATAGTTAACAAAGTTTTATGTTCAACAATAATTTTATTTATTTATTTATTTTAACCACCTCAACAGGCTAGTAGGCCCAGGCTTGAGAAAAAAAACTTTTTATTTTTGTGTTCTCACGGGAATCGAACCCGGAACCTCCGTATCGTGAGTCCAGCGTCTTAGCCATTACGCTACGGAGGCCGATTTAAGACCTAAAATTTCAAAATGTATTAAATACGCAAATATTGCACCAGGGCCATCAATTTATACTTTCCTTCATTGTAAAGAAATAACAAAGTGTTAAATTATTGTAAGTGGTAGCGCATTTGGCTGCCGCGCAGGAGGTCGCGGGTTCGATTCCCGTAGGGGGTTAACATGAAATATTTATTTACATGTGATTTTCTTAATATTATTTTATGTGACCTTGGACCGGTACTGAAGCGTAATGACTGATCATCTTACCTTCATGTCATAATTTTTTTTATCTAGATACTACACTGCACTATTGGTGTATCGATGCAGTGCCCTATGCACCATTGGGTGCAGATAAGGAAAAGTAGAAGTGATAGTAGTAACTTATTGTTAATTCCTTCCACCCTTAGTTTGGGGATTATATTGTGTATAAAAAATAATTATAAGAAAAATGTTAGATTTATCTGTCCATCAAAACAATTGTTTAAATGTAAAAGAAAAATATTTTACATTCTTGGTGTCTGAACAGAGATAAAGAAGTTCTGAAAGGGAATATGGATATCTTGTCATCATCATCATCATACCATATCCGCTCCCTATGTGGAGCATATGGAATCCACAAACTGTCTCCAGGCCAAGCGATCGGCCGCCAGCTCCCGTGCATCCTCTCAAGTCAAGTCCACGTCCCGCAGCTCTGACGCAAACTGCCGACGATTTGTCAACAGTGGACGACCAGGACGCCGAGAATCTGATGCCTTGTAAAATAGGCAAGCATGGTTAAGGCTCTCGGGTGGCAAACGTAGTATATGGTCTAGCCAGCCGAAACGCCTTCGCCGGATGACAGTAGATACCAAGGGTTGCTGTGTGTTCCTCTCTCTGATGGATATCTTGGCGTTTATATTAACATTTACATTTAAATTTACATGTCTGGTATACGCTTTGAAAACGCTCAAACATGAAATGGCAAATGGAAAAGTGGTTAAAGGGAAAGAAAGAGGGGATAACACAAAAATTAAAAATGATTTTTCTCAAGCTTAGGTGTTTGTGACGCTGTTCCCCTCTGTAATTGGGCCTCCTGACCTGTTGAGGTGGTTAAATAAATAAACAGGCAAATGGAAAATGAAATTTTTCATGACATGACGTTTTCCTTTACCATAAAAATATTTATATATTAAAAAATTTTATTTATTTATTTTTTTGTTTTTACACCCAAAGGGGTTTTACATATAGACATTTTTAAATGATTACACAGTAGGTAGCTATTCATTACCGCCAGAGATGGCATCCAGACACTGTTCCCTAAAATGCACTAGATTTGTGTTAAAAACATCAATATTGTTAGTATACTTTAACACTGTTAGCCAGTGCATGCATTCTTCGTATCGGTGAGTTAGCACTGTAGTTGGTCGATGATTGGCTACAGTAAAATAGTGCATTACTGCGGGTAACTCGACCAGGCACTCGTATACTAATTAAATTTGTTAGTTGACAACAATCAAACATAGATTTTAATACTTTGAACAGAAAGAGCAAATCATTTAATATTCTTCTATTTTCTAATGTTTGTATATTCAAAAAGTTATTTAAAAGTTATAATTTATGTTTACAATGGGAATATTTAGTTTAAAATTAATAAAGCGCAAAAATATATGTTGGACTCTTTCAATGTTCTTTTCGTGAACCCTGTAATAACGAAACCAAATGACCGTAATAAGGAGACCAAATGACCATTTATGTACATAATAGAATAATAAAAAAATAGTAAATACTTACACAACCTACTACAGATAGTTGCCAGCTTTGTTCACTAAAGGAAGCGATGGTGTAGGTGAGAATAGGATTGATAAGGTAGGCACAAAACGTCAGTTGAGACATAGGAACCCACAGGGGCAGTGACAGAAACTTGTTCAGGAGGCCTGAAAATTAAATAATCCTTTATATGTTGTATTTCCTGTGAATGCAGTAAAATAAAACAATAAAGCACAAAGCTATCGCTGCTTTCCGTTTGTCAGTTGGTTTGTCAATAAGCGAGGTACAATCGTTCAAACTTTAGTGAGAGTGTGCTGTTAACCATTGATTTTATATCACAATGGCACTGGCGTAAGACTGATCATCTTGAAGTCATGTAACTAATATAGTGAGTCAGTGGTCAGCCACCAACCATTTCAAAGCAATATATTAGCTGAAAATATAGCTGAAATCTCATAATATTTTATAAGTTTTCCACCACTATTTATTTACCAATAGGAATACGTAGGCATCTACCGGAAAAAAATAGAACTATTATTCAGTAAATTATCAAGTAACGTCCACATATTATCGATCATCTTACCTTAATGTAATGAAATAATTAAGATAAATGTATTTGGTGAATTGATGCAGTGCCTAATTCAATATTATAGGTGCGGATAAGGAAAAGTAGTAGTAATGAAATAGGTTAAAGGTTTTCTTTAAAAATAATTACCGCCATATGGCCAGTAGCACAGGCCAGAATGATCCAGCCAATCATAAGAGCCCATAAATTTCTGGAGAAGCTCATGTACAGCATACTCGAGCCTAGAGAAAGGTTTCTGTCCGTAAAACCAAATTCCAAGAAAACTCCAATGGACACCATTGCTATCCATGTTAGAGTTATGTACACCTAAAAACATATGTAGTATTTATAATATACTTATAGATGTTTGACGTCAAGGCCAGTGGTACAAATATGTACCTTTTTATGAATTTATCATTGCAAGATCAGAGGTTACTCGCCTTGGAACTTTTCCTGATCGACATTATAACATTACACTTTTTTCAATAAAAAAGAAACATTTTTTCAACAAAATTTCGAATGTGTCCAAATACTTAAATAAACAAAAACTAGATTCTTCTCCTTCCAAACTTGAAGTCTGTGTTGAGATGTCAATTATAATTTACTCAAACATTTCAATTTCTGTGCTGCTTTCAAATTGTCGTAAATAACTGTCCCAGAAAGCAGGAAACTAGTTGTGGGATTCGAACCTAGAGATTGCAATCCGAAGTCCGCAACTCTACCACTAGACTTCGACCCGGTTCAATTTTGCAATCCAAATAGTAACTATATTTTACCTGATTAATTTCTAATTTTCCATTTAGCCTTTGGTATAAATAACCGTAGCAGGTTCCAATAATATATGGACCAATCCTCATCCAAGGTGGAAAGTAGAAGGTGTCAATCATTAGGAAGAAATGTACTGCGCTGAAAAAAAATACTCATATTTATTAATAATATTATCGTAGTTAAGATAGTAATAATATTATTTCCAACGAATTTGGTCGAGTAAATTTTAATATCTACTATTTTATATTTCCACAATCAAGACAGGAGTGTTACATAAGTATTTCAACTGAATTTTTACAAAATTCTTGTCCGAAATTAAGTTTATTTGTCAATAAAACTAAACCAAAAATAAAAGTTATGCTTAATTTTTTTCGGGAATGGAAATTATGTTGTTTATTATCACAGATTTTATTTTTATATCGTTTATATATCACAGATATTTGTTAATTAAAAAAAAAAAAAAAAAATTATCACAGATTATAAGTATTTACTAGTATATAATATAATAGTATATACTAGTAAACTATGTATTTTTCACT
Organism: Micrasema minimum; assembly: GCA_022494985.1. NCBI lineage: Eukaryota > Metazoa > Arthropoda > Insecta > Trichoptera > Brachycentridae > Micrasema > Micrasema minimum. Next base: position 89,610 of record JAGVSP010000259.1, on the reverse strand, counting down.
GCGTTTATCGAATGTTTTGTAATCGTTTGTAAATTTTGAACGAATATAATATAAACCTAAAAAAAACTGTATTTGAGATTTGACTCAATATCCATAGGTACCTATGTATTGTGCTTATCGTGTATCTATTCAGAAGTGCTGCACAGAATCAACAGCAGAATGTAAATTTGAAGTAAGTGAAGCGAATGTTGAATTTATTACATTTTATTTTACATACGACAATGAATAATAAATATTCCTTTATTGAGGTTGAGAGACATCTTCATATTTATTGCGATCTTTTTCCTAAGAATTTATGGTGTTTATTTCTCTCTCTGTATTCAACAAATCCGTATAAATTTGCATAAAGCCAGGACAATTTGTTGTGGTATTTAAGTTTTTTAGTGCTTAAATAGTAGATGCAGCAATATTAAAAATAAGCTACGTAGTTTGAACAGTATGATTAATTATCAGATATAACCATGTTAAATCTTACTTTTACAGCCAGTAATTTCATTCTGCTCTTTGTAATTATCTACAATTAAAATTATCAACCTTGGATATAGTCATGGAAATTATTAATTGCATACAAATTTTAACTGTTGACAATAAATTAATTAAAGAGGCATTTGATGGCTGAATAAAGAAATAACGCATAAACAGAAAAGTAAGCTCTTGTATAAGATGCTGGACAACCTACAAAATAATAAAAAACAATCTGAAAACCTACGATCATTTTGCATGTTAACGAAATCGGTTCTATATGCAGTTTCGATTTTTGTAATACGCAAAAGACAAAGTAGGTAACTATGACTTCAGTGGCCGTATTCTCTTAAGGTTTAGACACTTCTGCGCATACGAATTCAGTACAAAATCGTATTAACAAAATTACAAAGGACAAAATTAACAGAATCGCAGGGCAGGTAGCGTTTCAGTTTCATATAAATTCAGTTACAGCTTTCAGGATAAATGCAAACAAGTATGAAGTGCCTTAGTAGATTAGTGTCTAAACAGATAAAATAGCAATTGACATCTCAACGGAAACTAGAAGTTTGGAAGGCAATATGGATATTTAGGCGTTTGCCATGTGTAAAATCCAATTTTTGTACTTGGATTCATTCAAAATGTTGATGAAATAGCAATATTTACACATCATAAAAATGTAGTAATTTACTTACAAGGGTTTATAATCCACAATATATGTCACTATGGCAATTGAAATCATTGATCCTATTAACATGGCCACCAAAAGACTCACTGCTTGCTTGAAATATCTGAAATCAAATTAATATCTTAAAATTTATTTAATAAAATTGTAAAATTGTTAAATAAAGCTTAGAACTACGGTAATCTTTTTAAAAAATCAAAATCAAAGTTGATGAGATGAAATACATGTTAATATAAGGGAGCTTAACTAATATTTCTTGGAAGTCAATGATTATTCAAAATAAATAGATATATCTGTCAGTAAATATTTAAATACTTTAGTTAATAAGATCCTTATAATATTATTTAAATAGAATGTTCAAAGAGAAATACTTTTGTTTTTCCTGTAAAATCAAGGACACATCCATTCGTGTTTACCCGCTTCACAATTAAGTAATTGGATGCAAATTTAAGTTTTCATTATTTGAGAAGTTCGAAATCGAAATTGGTATTTTTTTAATAGAAAAAACATCATAAGAAGGAAGAGTTTATTTAGCTAAATTTAAAATATGTGCGTCATTTTTTGCCATGTTTGTTTGCAGCAAAACGATACCCTTACTCAAGTTGCCAAGTCTTTTGTTCTGGATTGCACGACGCAGATTGTTCAATGTCTCACAATAAGACGCTGCATTGATTGTCTCATGTACGAGGCAGAAACTCCACTAGCAATACTCCTTTTTTGTCCCAAAATCAAAGCTGTGCACATGATTTTCCGGGCAGAAATTGTTTGCTTAAACTTCACTCTTTTGGTGATAATGAATTCGCCATTCCATGTAGTTTTTATTCTGGTACGTAGGCCACCCATGTTTCGTCACCAGGAACCATTTTAGATTCTTGATAAACTACCATTTGTTCCTGCACTTGAAGAAACACCTGGGTTCACGTCACAAGACGATAACGAAGTCAAAACAGTTGTGATACAGGGTTAACAAGTCAGGCGGCAGAATTTTATGCTTTCCTGGTGCCAGGTGCCTTCATGTAAAAATAAAATTATTGCGATTTATAGATTACAGACTAAGACGATTAAGTGATTTGTTAGAGAATTTTTTTGTTCAATATTACGCGGAGAATACACGGTGACATGATCTTCTCCAATAATTAATTCATTAACATTTGTATGTTTTTCCTGTAGTTTTAATTTACGTCATTATTTTTTTCTTTAAACTTACACCAATAAGGTTTTGCTTTCCGCAGGTTCATGATTTATAGAATTACAGACTAGTGGTTATTTTTCTTATGGTTTTACGTTCATTACTTTCATTGTAGTCTTATATTGTAGTGCTACAGTAATTGGACAGCGATGCAGTAATTGGACATGTAGATTAATTGGACACCTCAACTGCAATCCTCACAAATAGGCATAAATAAGTTCACATAGCTTTTCTCAATAAAAGTTTTATTTGTAATGGAGGTTATCGTAATCAAATTACAGTAACTGCTATCTCTACCCAATGAATAAAATTGTTCAATTACTCCAACAACTACAGCACCCACCGTGGTTATTTTTTCTATTTGTAGACTTTACATTCATGTTCAGTGTTGCAATACAGCATTTATTAAAAAAAAATAATGTAAAACACTAAACAACATTATACATAATAAAAAAAGTTAACTCGATGAAACCGTGGTTAATTAGGTATTTAATGAAAATGTTACAAGTTAAATATTTCTAGCATACGTCACTAGATTATTTTTTCTATTTGTAGACTTTACATTCATGTTCAGTGTCGCAATACAGCATTTATTTAAAAAAAAAAATGTAAAACACTAAACAATACATTATACATAATAAAAAAAGTTAACTCGATGAAACAATATTAAATTAGGTATTTAATGAAAATGTTACAAGTTAAATATTTCTAGCATACGTCACTAGATATGACTAATGTACTTGTTCTGAAGTAACTAGTGTAGATGTACATCTAAGTGTTTTTTTTTTGATATTTTAATAAATACCTAACTTTCTTATTTACCTTTGATGGCCAAATAGCTCATGAAGAACTTAAGTGTTCTTGATGGATGACATTCCAGCGTTAAGAGCATACTCCACCACCTGACTCGCGGCCGCTTTCCCATACAAATGTATTCCTCGATTTTCTCCCTGGAATTTAACATTAGAGAAATGATTTTTTCACATATTTTAGAAATCAACCAGATATCGTCTTATATTTTTAATAATTTACAAATAAAATATTTAAAAAATGATATGCAAACACGCATCTGGTCGATATCTAAAATGTGTGAAAAAATCATTGCTCTAATGTTAAATTCCAGGGAGAAATCGAGGAATACGTTTGTATGGGAAGCGGCCGCGAGTCACGTGGTGGAGTATGGCTCTTAAGTCTTCTGTTTCTAGCAATTTCACGCTGTTTATAGGCCGCTATTAACTTTAACCAACGCCCACCATCAACATTGGCGTGAGTACTTGCTTATCAACACATAGTAACCTGTAACTGTCTCGGCCTACCCAAACATCTACAAAATCAAATTTCCACCTACTTCCTTGACAGATAGCAGAGCGCTGAAACCAGGACGAAGAACTGCATTTCATTAGCGAGATAGTAGCTCCAGGACATGCACATTGTGGACATCTTCCGCTGGTAGATGTTGTTGATGTAGAGGAGGTTGGTCCACCACAGCTTCGGGCACTGCAGATCGGCCCGCTCGTTCTGCCACAGGGAGCTGGTGTCGTATCTCCACGCTGCCAAGGTGAAGGTTATACCCAGGGCGTACATGTATGCTGGTGTTATCCTTGGGAAATAAAAAAAAGTGAAAAAAGCTGCCTTACAAAAAAAAACTGAATACAGTTCCTTATTATAGGAAGTGTTTTTTTTATTTATATTGAGCGGATGTTTAAAATTAAGATAGATTAAATATGTTATATGGAAGAACTCTGAGGGATAGGATTAGAAACGCCCAAATTCGAACAACTTGCGAAGTCCAGGATGTTGTCAGGTGGGGAAGAGAAAGAAGAAGAAACTGGCATGCACACGTTGAGAGAATGGACGACATAATGGACGTATAGCCAAATCCGTGATGCATCTCTGAAAAATATGGAGGGACAGTTGGGAGTCGATATCCCAAGATAATGAGAATAATGCAGACCCATAGGTCTATCTTAAGAAGAAGAAGAAGAGTGGATGTTCAAAATTAAGAAATATTAAATATGTTGCATTAAATATATTTTTATTAATAAACTAACCATACATTTCTATATATTTTTAATAGATTGAGATTTTCTACAGATATTTCTTGGAGCGGGCGCCGCGCCGCATTCAACAGTGTGAAACCTGTCTGGAGATAGATGTTTACTACTAGGTTAAAACAAAATCCACCTTTATAACGCCATAGCACCCAACCAGGGCTGAAAATAACAGGCTTCTAAGTTTTAAGAATAGGTGTCTTAGAAGAAGATTAGGTGTGGTTTGAATTTGTAAAGAATACACAGATGAGGCAACCCTTGGTATCTTCTGTCATCCGGCATATTTTACAAGGCATCAGGTTCTCGGCGTTCTGGACGTTGACTGTTGACAATCCGTCGGCAGTAAGCGTCAGAGCTGCGGGACGTGGGCTTGACTTGGGTGGATGCACGGGAGGTGGCGGTCGATCGCTTGGCTTGGAGGCAGTTTGTGGAATCCATATGCTCCACATAGGAAGAGGATAAGGTATGGTGATGATGATTTCTTGGTGGAACTGCATTTTTATTGTAATATTTTGTTTAACTTTGACCATTTTTCAATTTTTGGATCATTCTTCAGCAACCTCGTTTCGTCAGGTCAGGACTGAGATCTTCAGAAATGACTCAGATGAAAAACGGACAGACAAAGTATTTTCTCATCTACGTATTTGAATTGTCACTATTTAGTTAAAAGTGGGTTTTCAAAGACATTACCACCACCAAGTAGGAATTCTAATCAAATCATTCATAATAAACCGCAATAAATTTTTGTAGATAGGTAAAAAGTATCAAACCATTAATTATTAGGGCAGTCGCGACAAGAAACATCTTGTCAACAGTGGACTATTGTGATATCAAATACATACCTGAGAAATCTTTTCAGAATACCAGTCAAATATGCCTTTAAGTCTGACCATCTTGACAGCTGAGACGATTCTCCTTTACAATTTGACTTGAAGAATCCACGAGCCATCAAGAATCCACTGTAAGCAACAAATAATGTAGACTCCATCATCAGTTTATGAATAGGCCTATTATATTTAATGATTAATGAATCCAGATTTCATGGAAATGTACAAAAAAAACGAAAATAGTTTACCTCATACAGAAGAACGCGTCAGTTGCATACGACGAATTGACGAAAATTTGTCCTATGTATGTATCAATAACACCAAAGGCGTATACTTTGTTATTGTAGAAATCCAAAGCATACAAAACACTATGACATACTATCACATAAGATGTGGCATATAATCTATAAGAAAGAAAAAAAAATGTTTTTATATAAGTATATGTACATGGATTCACAGACATGAATTTATATTAGCACAAAGCAACATGTAACGAAACATACGTACACAAATAAAAAGAAGATAACAGCAACAATGCACTCTGTAAAATATTTCTCATCACATCATATTATCAAAAGAAGGTGCAAATACGATGCAACAAAAAATTTCATTTTGGTACAAATAAAAAAAAAAATAAAGAAAGGACAAAAATGAAGGATATTATTGTTCTGTACACTAAATGAGGCAGGTCATGTAGATATTAATTAAATTATTAACTGTTAACTCTAGATAGATAACCTACGTCGAATCGACGTAATCGACTATGGAAAATCTATATAATTCGCTCCTATAAGGTTGCTCACTGTTCCAGCCAAGGCAGTCGACTCAAAGTGAAGTCGAAGTGACTTATGGTTATCTTTCGCTTTAGTTTTTGTGTGTCATTGTCCTGAGTACCATAAAAACCAAAATTAACAAAAATGATTGTCTACTTAAGTTTCTCATATTAAGTTGATTTAAAAAGTTTATTTTGAAAATTATAAGAATCTAAAAATTATTTAAAAGAATGGTTTTTTGAACTAAACTGAAATTTCTGTTATTGTTATTTATCCTAATTAAAAAAGCCTTAACGTTTTTCAATAATTATTAATTATCTAAAGCAAAATGATATTATTAATATTATAGTTACACATTATCACTTATATAAATTATTTATAATATACACAATTCAAAATACGTGCGTTCCAAACATATATACACGTCAAATCGACATATGGTTAAATAAAAATTATTATTCATGCACTATAAAATATGATTATCTTTCCAGGGTTAAATAAATCTTAAGATCACTCTTCTGTTATTCTCAAGTGATGCAAATTATTGTGTTTCTTTCAGTAAATAATGAATGTACCTGTTGTACCTATTATACATTTTGCTACTTATTAATAATTACACATAATACCGGGTACAATAAATCTGTTTTTTTTGTAGATTCGAATTTGTGGATGAATTATTAGGATATGGACTGCTGAATAAATAAATTGAGAAACCTTTCACTTTAGTAGTAGAAGCTAAACTAACTAACTAACTAACCATCACGCCATTTCCCCGAAGGGATAGGCAGAGAGGATAGAACGCCACACCACTCTGTCCTGGCATACTTCACTTGCTTCCTCCACATTCATACATCTTCTCATGCACGCACGTCGATTATTCCGACTTTTCACATGCCCACTTTCAAGCACTTGTTTTACTTGATCATGCCATGTCTTTCTCGGCCTTCCTCGACTTCTACAGTCGCATCATATATTTTTTTAGCCGTTCTTTCATCATCCATTCGCTCTACATGACCGAACCAACGTAAAAGACCTTTCTTAATTTTGTCGATAATGCTTATTTCAGCCTTGCATTCTGCTCTAATTTCAGCATTAGTTTTTACCACACATTCGCCTGAGAGATCGAGAAGCTTTTAATTTCTAAATATTTTTTGACATAAGTACCTTAGACCACATAAAGAAACCATTGTGCCAGGCTTAGCTTTAAGAGTAAAAACTTTCCGGCAGTTAGAATACCAACTAAAGCACAGGGCAATATTGTCGAATGTGCTGATTTCTGGTTTAGAGGAGCAGGATTTGACCTTTTGAACATAGTAGCCATTTTGGTATCCTGAAAATATGAAAATTCTCTTTGTATTAAATTTTCTATCGATAAATGTATTTATTATAATTTTAGCGTTATTAACATATTTACCATTTCCAATTTGAGGTAGATTAAGGTTTTTACTTTCGACATTTCCGTTGATCTCTTGAGTTACATAATTTCCATTAAGTAAAGGCTGATAATGATTGATGTCATACCAGGTTCCGTATAATACTAAAAATGTTATTACCACAGTTGAAAGGCTGAAAAAAAACATTTAAAACAATTGTAAAAAATAATATCGTTGCTTGCACCGCAAAATTACCTGACTGTCAATTTTCGCTTTTTGGACTAATTATACAATGTTGTCCGCAATGATGACCCCCCCCCCCACCCCCACCACTTAGCAAAATTATACAACTAAAAAACAAAGGTTTAATTTTATTTTTAAATAAACAAATATACTTTTTATACAACAATTATACAACAAATTATACCTACAAGTGACAATTATTCTTTAAACAAAATTCCATAAGTAATATTGCCATTATATTGTAAGTACATGTTAAGTTTTGTTGAAATAAAAAATAACAAAAAAAAATATTCATTATCCTACGTGTTTTTTCACTTTCCTCTAAAATGACTTTTTATGGTTTTTTCACTTTCCTCTAAAATGACCTTTTGCAGTTAGGTAATTTTGCGTTGGAAGCAACGATATGTAGGTATGTATTTGTAACGTCTACAGTCTCTATTCAAAAGAGGTTATACAATAAAAAAATAATATTCCTAAGGCATAGTAAAAGCCGCTTTTATTATTTCTTTGTCCGCCTCGTGGCATGGCGGTAGTGCGTTTGGCTGCCATCGATGAGGTCACGGGCTCGATTCCCGATGGGGGCCAATATGAAATATTTATTTGAATGTGATTTTCAAATAAAAATATTTCATACATGTGATACCTTGGACTGGCGCTGAAGCGTAAGACTGATCTTCTTGCCTTCACGTAACAAATGATCATAATTCACCGCACTTGGTGTATCAATGCGATGCATGCACCATTGGGTGCGGATAAGGGAAAGTAGCAGTAGTAGTAATTTAATCTTTTCATTTACCATTTACACGCGCATGTAGGTATATCAGGAAATATAATATTATGTATTATTCTGGTTTTACATCTCAACGTGCCAAAGCAAATATTTTGGATCTTATTAATGCCAATATTACTTGTAAGTCGGGAATTTAAGACATTTTAATTTGACGATGAGTAATATTAAATACGTCGGTAAACATTTACATATTATTTAAGTAATTAAATAATACATTGCTGCACACACACTTGTTTATATGATAAAACGGCCGCATACCGCCTACACTTACATGAACAGAACAGATATCGGATGATCCAATATAGAGAACCTCTCGACTGTTTTCTTGATCTCCAAGACTTTCAAGGACATGTTGTAAAGGCGTTGCTGATACAGGGTGTTAGAGTTGAAGTAGTCCTGAAGAAGAGGAGCCACCTGGTCCTCGGAGCATGAAGATGGAAGACACAGCCCGAGAGATACTTTGGTCTGGTAATATTTAAAAAAAAATGAGGTAGTTAGGTGACCGAAAATACGATAAGTTACTGTCCATAAAATTAATTTAGGATTAACTAGTAATAAATCAGGTTTTATAAATATATATATATTAGAGATAAACTGAGAAAAACGCATAGATACTTTATTTAGCTTTCATTATAAATTATCATTGTTCGAAGATAACTCTATGTTAGTTACGATTTAATCCTTAAAGAACTACGCGAGAACGGAGATCAAACACTGAACACTCTGAACAGCCCAATAGGTACGCTAGCTGAGATTTTTACATATTTATACATTTTTAAAATTTATAAAAGAAATCTATGCAATCTTATGATATTTGCACATATTTCAATTTGTAAACACTATTTCTAATAAAGCCTTGTGCTTGAAAATAGGAATCAAGTCGTGGATTTGAACCAGGGATCTCTATACTCAGAAACGGCGACGCTACTACTGGGCCACCATCTGTTCGGGATATCTAGCTTTTAATGGTATTAATATAATGTACGGAAAATATTTCTGTTGATATTGCCGTGAGGGAATTACATAAAGATATAACTAATTAACCATCACGCCATTTTCCAGAAGGGCAAGGCGTAGAGGATAGACCGCCACACCACTCTGTTCTGGCACACTTTTCTTGCTTCCATACACATTATGTACATCTTCTCATGCACGCACGCCGATTATTCCGACTTTTCACATGACCATTTTCAAGCACGGCACCTTGACTCATATCAATGCTTGTACTTATCAAGCCATGATCTTTGCCTTCCTCGACTACACCAAGTCACAATCGCACCATAAATTCATAAGAATACAAAGCCGCGCTTCATCATTCACTCGCTTTTTATAAAAAAAACTTTTGGTTGTCTGTAAGTCGGTTTACGGACGATAAAATTTTACGTGATAACGTCACAAGAAAACATTGATGAAAAATATCATACTTTTATGAATTGAAATAAATAATTATTACTGAATTATCATTATTTTGTGTAGTACAAAGCAGGAGTTAATTGAAAATTTAAATTTTTTCCATAAATTAACATTTTTTTGCACTCGTTAATTTCACTTTCACTTTGTAACTTGTGTGCTGCTGCTGTCTGCCTTCTACTCGGACGCATCGGCCGATGGAGTGGAAGAGAGATAGATGCGTCACAAACCGAACGCTTAGGCCGATCGTGCCTCTCTATGGCTTGTTCCACGCTCTCGCTTGCACACTCGGCTCAGGCGAAACGTGACAATGAGTCATGCTTTTTCGTGTGTGCAGCCGGCGTTCATCGATTTATTAGACGTTATCACGTCAAAAATATTAGTTTATCGATTTTATTAATATATCTACCTCATTATACCAGTAAACTAATATCTGCAGCGGGGAATCATGATTCATATACGCCACGAAGTAGTCCACGGGGAAGGGCGGCGACCCCCGGCGCTCCAGCGCCGCCTGGCGCGGGGGCGGGTTCAGGTGGGCGAAGTCCCGCACCCCCGCGCCCCGGCACTGGTCCCGGGACCCCAGCCAGTAGATGTGCCCCCAGTGGAGGCCGGAGTTTGGCGCCCCTGACGCATCTAGCACTGAAAAAGATATAAATAAAAAGGATTTTAAAATAAAACAAAAAAAAAAGATTTTTAAAAATTACCTTTAAATATTGAGTTTAAATAATACGAAATATTTTAAATAATACGAAAAAATTACATTTCATTATGATTATTATTTATGAATTACTAACCTTATTTCAATTTTAAATGTTTCTCTTAATTATCATCAATGTCGTTTATAACTATTTTTACAAAAGATTTATTATATTTTTCATTATATTTGTAATGTACCTACAGTCATAAAAATACTTGTTTTTGCAATAGATACCTACACTAAACTTATAATAAAGCCATAAGAAAGAGATTTATGTGCTTTTTATAATATTACACCATTAACTTTTTACGACTCATAGGTATTACCCATATTACCCGATTACCAATTAAATAATGCATTTTATGATGTGTGATTATTGTTTGAAAAAATGCTCAACTTCGTCAAAACTTTATATAATTTGACGGCATTGCATACAAATTAATGTGATAGCTAATGTCGTCAAATTGTGCAATATTAATATATTTTTATTATCAGGTAATTCCTTTGTCGATATGATTCATTCATATTACTTTGATTAATCTCAGTTTATTTTCGCTCCATATTTCTTTTTTATATTACTAATACTATAGATATTTTTCACACCAAGAAGTAGAAATAGTTTAGTTTTTATAGCTATAGTCAGGTGGTTAAAAGTAAAACAATTTATAAGTTTGCAGATACTCACACTTAACCGCCCATCTTTCTTGGTTATCCAAAGCCAAGGATATATTGGCTAACTGTTGATGGCACGTGGACTCCTGCCCACTGGCTGATGCCGTCCACCCTACTCCGTACAGGATGGAGCTTGTCTCCAGTTTCATACCCTCGCCCAGTCCAATAACACAGCACAACACTAGTGTCACTACACTTTTACACGCCATTATGATCTGTTCAGTCCGTAAAACTGTTTAAATTACTTCGGCATTATCACTCTTTGTTTATTGTTTCTGCCTGTAAACAAATATAATGTAAATTTTACTTGATTTTTCGAGGAAGAAAGATTTGCGACCCCCCCCCCCCCCCCCCCCCCTTAATGGGACGGGACTGCGCGAGCGGCGTGCGCACCACCACCGCGCGCACTCCCTCCCTTCGTCCAGCTCGACCAGCTGTGAAATAGATGAGCGTAATTTGTAAAAATTATAGGAATAAAAAATAATAAATCATGAAAATAAAAAGTACATGTTTTTTTATTGAAATGGGTTCTATTAACGATACTGAATTCAGGGTTTTTTTTGTTAACTGACTTAAAAATAACCCTGTATATATTAGTTATTAATTTGTTGGTCTTTTTAAAAATAAATTTTTAAAAGATAAAATTTACGTATTAGGATGTTTTGTAAAACTATTACCGAAAAATCCATGTAAATTGCAATAAATTAGTACACATTAAATTAGACAATGTATATTGTTTTGTAACCGCATTTCGAATAAAAAAAATAAAATCAAAGATAACGTCGATCGCCAAAAATTCAGAAAAGTAGAAAAAAAAATGTTTTTTTTTTCAAAAATCTCCAAAACGTTTTACTCCAACATTGAGTGTCAGAGAGTAACAGAACATTATATTTTACTCATCTAATTATTTACTATGGAAATTATTTAGACTGTATGTAGTTAAGGTTTAAAGTTGTTAAATATGTAATAATGTAATGTTTGTATGTGGTTTAATTATCGATATCGGTAAAGACCAAATATTAAAAAAAAAAACAGAACATTGAAAATTAAAAAAATATATATTTTTTTAAATTTTTTCTTAGTACCTACCTATCTCAAATAGTTTTCGAAATATTTTTTTTTTAAAGCAACACTCTCAATACGTTCCGTCTAAACCTGTATATTATAATCTGTGGTTCCGTCACGTCACAGATTATATTATTATATGTGAATAGACCTTCTTACTTTGAGATATTTTAAATATACTTTATTAAATACACATCTATTGACTTTTATGTTTATATTGAATTAGTATCCATATTGTTTTTAAAATAAGACTAGGTACTGTCACACACATTTGACATTTGATTAGAGTATCACAATATGCATTATTATGTATATTATTTGCAGAAACAGTAATTACTAATTGAACGGTTGTTATAATTTTCAATTTCATAGAAGTTCATTGGCGATAGTATTATCGAATACATGTAATAATGGCATGCTATTGTAAATTAATTGAATTTATGTTAATGAACTGCGGAATTTGTAGTTTAGAGCAACGAACCATTGCAAATAGATACTAGTAATATTATTATACAATATGGATATTAAAACATGAGTGCAATTTCCATGACTAACTTTATATCTAATTAAACGAAGTAAAGTATCACGATATACTTAATTAATATTAAATGTATGATTTACATATAACTCTATGCATTTCGATAATAGTTTTAATCAACACAATACACAAATAAACATTGATCAAAGTAAAACCAGCCGCAATTGACAATGTGATTATTACTACTACTACTACTTTCCCTTATCCGCACCCAATGGTGCATAGGGCACTGCATCGGTACACCGAATGCAGTGTATCTTGATATTTTATAACATGAATTATGAATGCTGATCAGTCATACGCTTCGTGAGCAGTCCAAGGTATCAGAAATGAAATATTAATACGAAAATCACATGTAAATCAATATTTCATGATGACCCCCTACGGAAAACGAACCCGCGACTTCATGCACGTAGACAAATGCGCTACCACTGTGCTACGACGCGGACAATGTGAATAATCCCAACGAAATTACATTTTATTGTTTACTCACAACCTATAACTCATAAAATCTCACAAATCTTCCATGGATGCTTAATGCTTAGTCTACAAAAATTGGTAATACCTATAAAACAGTTTTTTTCACAACACTCAGCTTTTAACAATATTACAAGATTAGTGGTGATTTCTAACACAATTCTCCACAAAATAAGAATTATTTTACAAACGTGTCTTAACAATAATAATTATAAAAATCGTCACATTTTCAATTTACTGTGTGTTTTACATAATTCCGAAAAAAGTGACTGTCGTTTATGTGGTGATTTGGACAAGTGAACTATTAACGCTTTGCTTGCAAAAAAATATTCAAAGAAACAGACGTATGCAGTTATTGTTATATCTGATTGCAACTATAATTTCATGTAAGCAGTTGCATAATCAAATAATTGTAACAGGTAATTAGTGTTATTGGATATAAATGTACATTTATTTTGAGATGCCCAGAACTAATAAAATATAATCGAATATGATACCAAAATATTATACTTGTATAGAAAATAAAACTTAAAAACTCGTAGAATTTGGAAAGAAACAAAATTAAGAAAGGTCTTTTACGTTGGTTCGGTCATGTAGAGCGAATGGATGATGAAAAGAACGGCTAAAAAATATATGATGCGTCTGTGCCTGGATGTTTGAAGTCGAGGAAGGCCGAGAAAGACATTGCATGATTAAGTAAAACAAGTGCTTGAAAGTAGGCATGTAAGAAGTCGGAATAATCGACGTGCGTGTATGAGAAGATGTATGAATGTGGAGAATGCAAGAGAAGTATGCCAGAACAGAGTGGTGTGGCGTTCTATCCTCTATTCTACCCTGATGGTTAGTTAGTCAGTTTTTTTTTGAATTTGGGGTGATTAAAACTTTGTGTTTTTTGTTCGTTGCTATGCGCCTACTATTTTATACTAATACTACTACTTTCCCTTTCCGCACCCAATGGTGCATTGGTACACCAAGTGCAGTGTATCTTGTTCATTTTATTACAAGAAGGTAAGATGAGCAGTCTTACGCTTCAGAACCAGTCCAAGGTATCACACATGAAATATTAATATGAAAATCACATGTTGATAAATATTTCATGTTGACTTTTGTTGTTTTAATTTTTTTATTATTATTTTCTTTACAACAACCTTAACATTGCTAGCCTAAAGCTTTTCTGGTATTCGTTAATGTGAGATATTTCTCAGAAAACTTGGACAGTACAATTAAATAAATGTCAATAATGGTAGGCACAAGAAGACAAATAAAATTTGATTGGTTTTATCCTTAAAATTTTAAATGTTCGTATTCGACCCAATATATCTGTTTGAGGATAAAAATGTACCTACCATTGGCATTGGAAAAAATAAATCTGTTTATTTAAATAGGCAAATGTACATACATAAAATAATATTTAATGAACCATCGATATACCAGTCGATTTTGTTGATATTTCTTGATTTGAATTTAAAAAAAAAGCTGTAACGGAGAATATAAATAATAGGTATAGTACCTACATCATTAAATTCGAAAGAGTGTGTCCTGAAAAGATAGACCAAAACTGTCACATGTGAAGCTGTGACATCCTGCAGTCCTGCTATACCGTCCTGCTAGACCGTCCAGCTAGGCTGTCTTGCTTAGTGGCGAGTTTTTAATCAGGGTACGCATTATAAAAAACAATCAATAAATCTATTGAATATACTTATCGAACGAAACAAATAATTAGAAAATTGCACTTTTGTAGATACTCGTACACTGAACTTGGTGTACTAATGCAATGCCCAATGCACCATAGGGTGCGGATAAAGAAAAGTAGAAGTAGAAGGATATTATGTAATGTTATTCAACCAATCGCGTGTCTTTTCTTGACCCAATTTTGTGCACATAAGTTGTGAAGGGTTAATAAGCAATAATAAATTACCTGATGTACTTAATTACACAATCAATCTAAAATACATGTTGTAAAAAAATTATAAATCTACATAATTTTTTATTTTTTTATTTATTATTTGAAATGTACATATTTTAAAGACAATACATAAATGTATTTCTTGTTCCCGCAAAGCGGGTTACATTGTTACATTACATATTGATACTTTTTTCTTCTTATTTTATTACACAATTATGCGTTGCACAACAATCACTGTGTGCCCTTTAAGAGGGTCTTAATGTTTTTTTTAAAATCTAATAATATTTTTTTCTTCATAAATATTTTTTGAAAGCCGATTAAATAAATTTGGAATAACACACGCCAATGTTCTTTCCCGTAATAGTTAACCTACCGAGGCTGCCTCAGCCGCTGTGCCGAAACTAATCTTGTCTCAATCGGGAGTGATAGTTTTATTTTGTGCTCATCGTCAAGGAAATGATCTGTCATTATTTTATATTTGCATAGATTTTCCACAGATAAGACGTTGACATAGTTAAATAATATATTGTGATATACAACGCATTCAAAATAATACACCTTGCATTCCTGCATATAAAAGTAAAAACTGTCTAACTTTTTTCCATTTTGCGGAATGTTCACGTAGCCTAGTAACGTAAATAATATAAAGCTGTTCGTATTCATAGACCTGTACATATTTTCAAAGTCAATGCAAACATGTCAAGTTGCGTATTTACAATAGAAATCTAAATATATATTTTGGAATATACTTATTATTACATAATACAGGCATTATGTAAACGCATAATGCATATTAAATAAGTTGATAGTACTCACAAATACTTTATAAATATTTGCTTTTACTGATGTGAGAACGATTACTACAATTTGCCTAAGTTCGGTGTTTCTACTACTTCTTTCCCTTACACGCACCCAATGGTGCATAGGCACTGCATCGGTACACCAATTGCAGTGTATCTTGATCATTTTAGTACATGAAAATAAGATGATAAGTCTTACGCTTCAGAACCAGTCCAAGGTATCGCCCATGAAATATTAATATGAAAATCACATGTAAACAAATAAGCGTTTAGTTTTTCTAAAATAGTAATATTATTGATTATATAGTATATTATGAATGGAAGTCACGTAACAATAATTTTATTTAACATTTTGGGTCGTGCTCAAATACTTGTACACAAATCTGGATTTTATCCAACTTATCCACTTAACTTCAATATCAATGCATATATGGCGCGTTCAACTCGCTGGTGGATGATTCTTGATTCGTAGCATAAATACAAAATCAAAAATGTTACCTGGTGTGGATATTCGCTAATAAGCGGAATGGGGAATGTTGTTAGTACCTACATAAAGTGGCCACTTAACCCAGCCAATGACGGGTCATAAGCCCTGTAAACGCTCGAATATCCATATTCCTGAATTAAAAAAAAAATTCTACCTCATCTCTGTAGGGATATAAAAAAAAAAAAAATATTTCATTTAATTTTTAGGATTATCTCTAAACTACCTAGGTATGTAGACGGTACCTAGGTACAAACTACCTAGGTATGTAGATGGTACCTAGGTACAAAATACCTAAATATGTTGATGGTACCTAGGTACAAACTACCTAGGTATGTAGATGGTACCTAGGTACAAATTGCTACCAATAGATATTACAATTTTTACTTATTATAATTATTTTGTCACTTATAAGCACTTTGTACGGGACAGAAAACTGTACAGTTTCTTGTGCAGTTTGCGAACTGTTCCGTATAAAGCGAAAACTGTATCTATGGAATATTGAATGGTCGGCTTAACGTTTGGCAGACCTGACAGCTAATGTTTTTTATGTAATTTTTTTTGTATGTTTAAGCAGATATTGATATATTGAATGATTTTAAAAACTAAAAAAAATTGAAATTTACATTATTGGCTATATTAACAATTTACTGTGTGCAAACATACAACATAACTTACGATCGCACTTATAAAATATATACATATTTAACTTCGAACAAGAATTCACTAGAAGGGGCGTTTTCATACAAATTTTCTAAAAATATACGCTTCCTAGGGTTAATTTCATAACACCACTTATTATCAAATTCCACCGTCTAAATACTCCAGCACTTAGGCCAATACACGAAACGTGTGACGTAGATGTATAGTGATGACGTGGATGCCTAATAATGACATAGTAAGTGACGTAGTGGGTAACCAGACACCTCAGACACGGTAGTATTTTCCAAGTATGGAATGTCACTTTTCTGAAACTTTTTTTCGAAGATAATTAGCATGTTTTTTGACAGACTGTACAGTTTTCTGAACAAGAAAGTGCGCATTTATCTTTCGTGCAGCCAAGAAGTATCGAATCAGTACAAATCCTTTCATTTTCCTTAAAGGTTCCGTTCATACTTTCTCTTTTTGGCCTACTTATCGTGGAGAGACACCTACATAATATGACATTAATCAGTCAGCGTCAATCCAAGCTCTCAGTCCTTATAATAAGCAGATATAATATTATGTAGGGGTACCTAATATACTTATCCAGGTTCATCATAATTGGGTTCTTCCCGATTTTTTATTTTTTATTTCAAAAGATTGTTTGAAAATTTACAATATCAAGGGAGTTTTTTTTAAATTTCTACGATGTCATATGAATTTTTTAGCGCGGTTTGAAATAGCGCTTTTTCAAATCGCTCGCAAAATCCTTCATTTGGCGCGCATGCGGTGTGACGTCACAGCAATATAGGCGCTGACTTCGTAATGAATTTCACGCCTTTCATGGTGGACGGGTATGACGTCATTAACCAATAACGGGCGTTAAAAATCATTCGTATTTTCGTGTTTTTTAAACATAAATTTATAAATGAAAACAACATTTTTGATCATTGTGTTTTATATCGTTGGAATTGTAAAAATATACTTTAAATATTTGTAACGTTTTTAAGAATATTCGTGTTATCGGGAAGAACCCTATTATTACAACGTTAAAATAAAATGGTGTACTTAATACTTATGTCGTCATTTTTACTTCATTTTAATGACACTGAGTTATTTATACTAACATGTGCGATATAATTTTATATGGTACATACATTATGAATATTGCACTACGCATAATTCAATAGCTAATTACAATCGTACATCTTGTACTTATCCCTATAGAAGGACTCGTTAAGATAGATGTAGGAGCATTAAGAAAACTTCCGTACAAAATTATTTTTTAAAGTTTATTTAAAACTATGCATTATTTATTTTGTTTAAACAAGGAGTAACTAAACCCCTAGTACAAACCGAAAACTGGTGAATCTACTTTAAATTTGGAGTTGAATGTGTAATATGACTTTAGAATCTGAGATTAAAAAAAAAAAAAAAATTCCTGAAAAAGCATTCAAAAGTACAAATTGCACAAATTCCTATTAAAATTAATTTTTTGTCTTTGTTTACCCTTTGTTATGGATAGTATTAATTTGATAACAGTTTGTATAAATTTCTCGAAAAAAAAATCAATTTCTTACTTCTTCTTTCTTACACAATTTTCTCGAAAATTATGAGTCGAATCAAAACATTTTTTACTACAAAATTGACACTGACTTCCCGCTTGTACCCATATCAAGTTTTTTTACATGGAGTATACTACAAAGATTGAATAAATATATGATTTCAGAAAATACGCATAAAAATGCATAATCTCATTTTTTCATTACAAATTGTTGGCCGAAGATTTCTCAATAGCCTACTTATCCGAGGAATTCTTATGCATATCACTATCTTACGTGTTGAAACTTGTTTGTTGTGTGTGCCCTAGACACAGATTTAAAAAAAAAATATCAAAAAACATAATGGACCGAGTATTAAACGTGGTGTCAGTTTTATCGCGAATATATGAATACAGTTTCAAAGAAATCGAGTCAGCGAGGTATCAACACTATACCAAATGAAAAGCAAAGTTAAAATTTGTTTCAGAAATAAAAATTTTCCGCTTGAGTGAAAGTAGGTAAGTAGTGAGTTGGAAATGCAGCAGAATTGCACTATTGCAGAATAATGCATAACTGGTTGGTATTGAGGAGAAAGTATTGTTAAATAACTTTAAACATGGCTTGATGCAAGAAGCCTAACTAGTTTCAATGCACTCAATAAATCACATTTTTTTTTTATAAACCTACAATGATTGTCAAAATTTAATGAACGTGATATCATTGCAATAAGAATGTAGCGCCTCGTGCAAAACGCAATGAAAAAAAAGGCAATATTTTTTTTTTTACTTAAACTGTTTTTCCCTTTAAAAAGACCTCGAGTTTACTATTTTTAATCTGAGGATTTTACCGATTGTTCACAAAATTTAATACATAAATTGAATATCTATAATTTTAAGAAACATTACCAGAAGACATTATTACAGAGCGAACAACATTACGAAGCATTCACTGTCGAGAAAAATAAATCAAGATTTTTCATATCACTAGGAATCAAACCTCAAGCCTTTGCGCTGAGTTCAGCGTCTTTATCATAACGCCACGAAGCCGATAATAGGCATATAAAAAACTACTTATTTAAAACTTATTCACTTCCAAACTTCTCGTCTCTGTTGAGATGTCAATTTATAAATTAGTGTTAGCCCGTAATGGGTGAATTCCAGCTTTTGTATACAGGTATTTGGACTAGGGATGCAATCCCGCTGCTTTTATTAATCTGCTGAATCCCGAAATTAAAAATTTGGCGCTTAAACTTTCGCGTAAATCGCGACAACAAGCGAAAGGACTTTGAGAAAATTTTGAAGAAAGAAATGACGTTCTTTAAGTCCGATGGTTATCAGAGGAGAGTACCTGACGCTCGCCCATGAATATATCCTGACGGTTCAGCTTACTAGCGTAGAAGCCGGGAGAGCGTTTTCAGCATCAGGATATGAAATACTTATTTGCAGTTCACTCAGGAGCAGGCTCGGAAATGATACAATAAATGCCATTTGCTTTTTAAGAGCGTATTTTCAAAAGTTATCACCATATCATAGTAATAGCATCTAAGAGAAAGTTGTGATTTGATTTTATTAGTCATTATATGAATAAGATGAAGATGCGGCGTTGGACCTGGCTTGGCCATGTTCTTCGGATGCCTCGGGAGAGCCTGAACCCGACCTGCCTCTTCTTTACGCCTGCAGGATCCCGCCGTCCTCGCAGACCGTCGATGACCATCCTACGGATGTATTCGGCGGAGCTGATCGATGCGGGACTGACGTGGGAGGAGGCGAGAGAGCTGGCTGGTGACAGGGTCTCAGGATGTCCACATGCTCCACATGCTCCACATAGGAGCGAGCGTGGCGAAAGAAGAGAAGAGAGTAAACAAAACTATTAAACTATGCCAAACATTTAAAGATAAATCTATGAAAACAGATTACTAATTACTCATACTTAATTAATAGAAAAGAAATCATTTCTGTTGCTTAATGTAAGAAATGTTTAATAAAAGTTGATTTTTACACAAAAATCTGTAGTTTCAATTTGATTTTATAACATAATTTCTAAGATGCGGGTTCCCGCGTGATCCCGCTCGGGATTGAGTAATCCCGCATATCAATCCCGCGGGATTGAATGAGCTGCGGGATTACAATCCCTAATTTGGACACACTCAAAATATTGTATATATACGTAAAACATGATAACTTTTGTGGCAAGGCCTGTGCCTGGATGTAGAGGCTGATGAAAGCCGAGAATGACATGGCATGATCAAGTACGAAAAGTACTTGAAAGTTGACATGTGAAAAGTCGGAATAATCGGCGTGTGTGCATGAGAAGATGTATGTATGAATGTAGAGGAAGCGAAGAGTGGTATGGCGTTCTATCATTATTGTGTTCGTAATAAATTTTTAAAATATCGTAATCACGATTTCCCGCCAAAATAGGTCATCATATATATGGTTTACGTTGAAAAAATAAATGAAAAAGCGCCTAGAATAGAAAAAAATTACATAGTTGCAACTTTTCTGGTTCTACGCATCAACTATATATTCAGTAGGTACGACCCTTTTTGCGCATTTAGGAGACGAGTGCTTTTAAAGCGTCCATTTCCGGTCAATCTGTTATTATAAGCTCCGTTTTTAAATATTTTTTTGGAGGAATTTAGAATTTTAATTTTTTCATTTTTCACAGAAAAATTTCGAATATTCATTACTATTCACACAAAAAAATTACAGAATTTAAAAATATAGTACACTTAACTATTGAACCCATTCCTGGTTAAAGTTTAACAGTCAAACACTTTTATAAGTGAACACTTTTATTTTTAAACACTTTTATTATTAAAAGCACACAGGATTGGCCTCTGAGCGGGGGTTGTTTTACAATATAGATAATTTGGGAATAACGGAATTTAAAATATAGGAAATTTTCGTACTTTAATTATATTTGTCATATATTATTTTTCAGATGGTTCAGTTACAGCTAAAATTGTGTGTGAGTTAAAATAAAAATATTAGTATTATTATTAGGTTCGCTTGACCGATCGTGGTGTAAATCTGTCTCGCGTCGGTAAATATGCTCCCAACTGTAAAATATATATTGCACTTAAGGGGACGAGCTGTCACGTGACG
This sequence comes from Micrasema minimum, assembly GCA_022494985.1. Lineage (NCBI taxonomy): Eukaryota > Metazoa > Arthropoda > Insecta > Trichoptera > Brachycentridae > Micrasema > Micrasema minimum. The sequence goes on along the minus strand of JAGVSP010000259.1, from coordinate 67,875 downwards.
CGGCCGTTTCTCAATCTTCTTCTTCTTTATCAGCCATTGTTCATCCACCGCTGGACATAGGCATCCCTCACGTTCGTCCACTGCTTTCTGTCCTGGGCTTCGAGCAGCCTTCTGGATCCTGCAGTACTTTTTTATAATCGTCTGTCGTGGTCTTTCTACAGGTCTCCAGTTAAGGAGGCGTTTCGGCCATCGGTCCTCTGGCGTGCATGTCCAGTCTATGTCCACTTCATTCTTTTTTGACGTCTATGACTCTCTAGTCCGTCATCTTATCTCCTCGTTAGTGACATGGTCTCTTGCCGAGCTGATGCCGACTGATCCCGAGCATGCTTCGCTCCATTGCATTGATTGGAAAGTTAGTGCCTCAGCCCCATAAGTCAGCACTGGAAATATGCACGTGTTAAATACCTGGTTTTTAAGTTTGTTAGGAAAAGGACTTTTCATAACACGTGACACATACAATCCATAGGTGCAATAGATTTATACCGCAATGATTTTTTTACTTTCTTAAGAGGAAAAAAAGGAAAAAACCTGAGAAAAAAATATCTTCTGATATTTGCCTTACTGTCATATACGGCGACTTACCTGCGATATAATATAAAATAGACATTTCGATGATCGGTGCCTTGGTCGATGTGAGAAATATTTATAAATTTTTTAATCATTGCTAATCCCAGGAAGAAAATTGAAGATAACGTTTTTATAGAACGGCAGGAGTCACGTGACATCCATTTCTCTTGTGTGATGATAGGTATACCTACTCGACATGTACACAACTTCTCGTTTATACAGGGTGTAACAGAACTCGATGTACAAGCGGAAAACTGGTGAATCTACGTCATATTTGGAGTAATTTTTTTTTGTTTTTTTTAAGGGCTCAAATCAAAAAGTCATATTGCACAATCGACTCCAAATATGACGTAGATTCACTGGTTTTCCGCTTGTACATCGAGTTCTGTTACACCCTGTATAGAATATATTGATTGACCAATCTTCGGCCGACAATACTTATTTATTGCGAAAATACACAAAATCATCGATTTTTTTGCGAAATTATCAATTTTTTTAATATTTTCAGTTTTTAATTTTTTTAAAAATAAACATTTGAGTTCTCGTGATATACTCAAATATTTAAATTTCGGGGCTGTTTTCAAATAATTGGAAAAACAGCTGTACCAGAAAGCAGAAACCTAGTTGTGTTGTGTTTATTCGAACCTGGAGATTCCATTGCGGAGTCCTCGACTCTACCACTAGACCACAACTCGGTTGTGTGTATAAGGTTTTTTAGGTTCTCTTAATTTTAAATCGTCATGGTAAAAGACCAAGAGATATTACGCATTATAATTTGTCTTATGTTAAAATCAAAAAACTATTTTTTTTGGTTCTACGTGATTTTATTATCAAGTTAGTGACAATTGTTTCGCCTTTTATCGTTCGTTGATTTTAACATAAGATATCATGGAGTTCTACAAAATAAATGCCATATCAATCAATTAATATTTGTGTTATATTAATATTTCATGTGTGATCCTTGGACTGGTTCTGAAGCGTAAGACTGATTGATCATCCTACCTTCATGTAATACATTGATCAAGATAAACTGAACTTGGTGTACCGATGCAGTGCCCTATGCACCGTTAGGAGCGGATAAGAGAAATTTAGTAAGTAGTAGCCAAATGAAAGCAATTTAAAACTAAAAACCGCCAACCTGGTCCCATGTTAGATAAGTAATTACAGAACACCATTGCGTTTTCGTGATTAGAATCGCAGGCTACGTATTTAGAATCTCTAGGTTCGAATCTCATTGTATCAAACTGGTTTACTTCTTTCCGGCACAGTTTTTTAATACCTGTGTATAGTATACTAAAATAAAAATAATAATGCCAAAGCAGCTTGTAGGTGCCTTAAAATAGGAAGTCGCCCCGGAGTAAGGATTCGAATCGGAGATCTATAGAATCAGAGATCACGATGCTACCCCTGGGCCACCACCCTATTAATAAATCTGAATTCGGTTTGTATGTCAATATTTGTTAGCTAAATTAAGCAATAACCTACTGGTTTCAGACCAAAACCGTAAACAGAACAATGAGCTACAGGATAGTTTTTTTAGCTGGTAATTTATATCTTAGGTTAGAAATCATTTTTTTTTGGGTTTTCATTATGATTATTGTCCGTAATTATTTTTTTAAATATCGTTATTTCGATTTCCCGCAAAAACCTGTCATTTTATGGTAGGATGCGTCTATTAATTTCAAGGTGTCTATTAACCAAATTTCGATGTTAGTAGCGCCTAAAATAGGAAAATGTGGAGCATATGGAATCCACAAACTGCCTCCAGGCCAAGCGATCGACCGTCAGCTCCCGTGCATCCTCCCAAGTCAAGTCCGCGTCCCGCAGCTCTGACGCAAACTGCCGACGAATTGTCAACAGTGGACGACCAGGATGCCGAGAACCTGATGCCTTGTAAAATAGGCAAGCATGGTTAAGGGCTCTCGGGAGGCATACGTAGTATATGGCCTAGCCAGCCGAAACGCCTTCGCCGGATCACAGTAGATACCAAGGGTTGCTGTTTCCGTTGCCTCACCACTGTGTTCCTTACAAAGTCAAACCACCGCACACCTAAAATTCTTCTAAGACACCTACTCTCAAAACTCAGAAGTCTGCTATCTTGGGCCCTGGTTAGGTGCCACGATTCGCAGCCATAGAGGAGAAAAGGTGTGATGCAGGAGTTATAAAGGCGGAATTTTGTTTTAGCCGAGAAAAACATCCGATCTCCAGACAGCTTTCATAGCCTATAATAATAATTCGAATATAATACTGACCGATATCCTCAAATATGCAAAGAACATCACCTACTATCTTTAATAAAGCGTCGTGAAAAAGCCGATATAGTTTTTCTATCAAAAATAGCCTCTGGAGCAATAGACTCTCCGGAACTACTATCTAAATTTTCCATAAATATTTCCCGTAAAACCCTTCGCAACAACCCTATTCTTTATACCCCTCAGCGGTGCGATTCTCTAAGGTTTTAGACACTTCTTGTCGTATGCTCTTCGTATGCGCGAATTCAGTACAAAATCGTATGCGCAGTAGTTTAAAAACACTTACAGAATCGAAGCGCTGGTACCTACACACTAACTACAGAAAAAATTCCTATATATGGCGAGCCTCCAATAACTTCAATAAATTATCTAAAACTTTGAATATAGACTTATTTAAGAATAACCATAGTGAAGTGCGGCGTTTGCTGTCCGAGTGAAATCTCACTTGTTGAGTAAGCATTTGTTTTTTTTAATTTTTAATTTCTTATAATTTTTTCTAGTATAATCTTACGATGTGAATATTTTTCTTTCTTTTTTATCTTTGTTGTTACTACCTGTGAAAACCTGTAATTGGTCTACTCTGTTATCTTTTAATGTTATTATAATATTTTTGACGGTTGGTTTTCCTGTAAATAAATAAATAAATAGATATGCATCACTTATATTATGATATTTAGTACGACCCTTTTGTTTCGCTTAGAAAACGGGTGCTTTCAAAGCATACGTTTGCGGTTAATCCGTTTATAAGCTCCGTTTTTAAATCTTTTTTACGAGGAATCTTTTGAACTTTAATTTTTAAAAATTTCACAGAAATTTTTATATATTCATGACTATTCACACAAAAAATACGGAATAAAAAAATATGGGACGTATACTGAAAAATTGAGTTTAAAAAAATTATTATGTTCGGTTATTGATTCCTCATTCACTACTTTTAATTTGTTTTACTTTTGGTATTCTTTGTACAATAATAATCGTAATTGATGGTTATTATTGTCAAAAAGATTAGTATATTAGCATGCCGTATTTAAAAAATGTAACATTATTATAAATATTATTTCTGGGCACTCACTTGATTTTTTTGAAAGTAACCAATCGCTGTATTTAATATATTTATATTTCACTTTTATATTTCACTAAAAACCACTTAATTTTTTTTTAACTGTCCTAAGGTTCCGAACAAATAACTGTCACTGGATTGATGTCCAAATCACGGTAAACACACTTTATATAGGATTATTACTAACTTTATGAATTTATATCTTTGTATTTATTGGTTCATATTATGATTATTATTTTATTGGGATATTATTAGTGATAAGTGTCCCACCACAGTGGATGTGCGGACCGCTGTGTGGAGTTATATACTCAGATTGCGAGTAAGAAATAACACAAGTGCAATAGACCAGAGGTCCTCAACCTTGGGAACACGACCCTAAATGGAGATTACAACTATAGCCAATGTTAATTAGCTAGAAAACTAAGTATTTAATATAATATTTATCATCTACTACTTAAGCTCACAACTTATTGTTAACGCTAATATAGAAAATATTTGTGTCTGTACCAGTAATATTACACTTACATTTTAAGATTTTAATCTAATTTTTTCACACAATGTGGTATTGCAAATAGTTAAAATTCCTAATGTATAGCATTTCTTTTGCTATTGTCTCCTAATTTCAAACCATTTTTTTTGCCTCTGAAGTTACAATTTACAAACAATTGATTTAAAATAAATATCTTGAATCGGTAACGTAATTTTTTATATTTAACAAAATTTTTTTCGACAACAACATCAAAATACATATTTTAAAAAGTAATTGTGAATTTTTAAAATTTATTGCTTTATACATAATCTACGCGTTTATTGATGAAATCCCTAATCTATTAACGTTGATTCTTTTAAAATAAGTATTAGTTTATTTAATTACAATTTCTAGATTTTATTTTGTTCAAAATACCTAAATTTTTTCCAGTAAAAATATCTACAATTTTGTAATTGTGAATTTTTAAAATTTATTGCTTTATACATAATCTACGCGTTTATTGATGAAATCCCTAATCTATTAACGTTGATTCTTTTAAAATAAGTATTAGTTTATTTAATTACAATTTCTAGATTTTATTTTGTTCAAAATACCTAAATTTTTTCCAGTAAAAATATCTACAATTTTGTTTTATGAAATAAGTAACTAAATACTGAAGCTCAATAAGTACTTATATAAATTTTATAATCAATCAATAAAATAATAATCTACACTTTTCTTCAGATTTCCTAAGTTAGACCAAATGATTTAACAAGAAGCCAAACTTAGGCCGCAATATACGATTTGATTGAATTTCTTGACTAAAATCTGTCTTGAATATGTCTGTACCTACAGTATTGTACACTCTACTTTATACAGTACTCACACTGAAGGTAGGTATACCTACTCGACCACGAAACCTTCGAATGAAGCGCTGCATGGAAGATTGCTTGGGAAAGAATTACTTAAAACATAAACATGTATGTACCTACATGAATACATTTATTTCATTTCATTTGTTATCAATTATTAAATAAAGAATATTAAAAAAAAAAAACATTATTTTAGATTATCACAAAATATAAAAATAATACATTGAAAGGAGGGTGGCGTTTACTTTGAAAGGGATACAATTAAATTCGGATTATTATTAAAATTATACAACCTGAAAAGTGGTGAAACTACATCATATTTTAGAGTCGAATGAGTAATATGATTTTTAAATCTTTCATTTAAATGCTTTCATAAGATTTTAGAAAATGTATTTTTTATACCCATCATTCCTTCTGAAGCTTCAATTCTTCATATCATAATACACAACATTAATGTTAAGTACGGCGGGCAATGCCAACAACAAACCTGAATTATCATAACATTGTTGGGATATTAAAACCAGTAAGCTTTAGTACAAAATGTGAAGGTACCTACATTAAACTTCAATTGCTTTATCGTCAAGGACCAAAAAAAGATTACGAAGATTTTCATATGACGCTCGTACCATCCTAGGGTTCATAAGTTGGACGTCAAGACTTAAAACTGTAGATTATTTACAAACATGTTAATAGTAATTTCTCCGTAAGTCCGCCTCCTAGCATAGTGATAGCTTATTTGGCTACCGTGCATGAGGTCGCGGGTTCGATTCCCATAGGGGGTCAACATGAAATATTTATTTATATGTGATTTTCATATTAGGATTTCATGTGAGATACCTTTGTGGTTCTGAAGCGTAAGACTGATCATCTTACCTGTTTGTAATAAAAATGATCAAGATACACTGCACTTGGTGTACCAATGCAGTGCCCTATGCACCATTGGGTGCGGATAAGAGAAAGTTAAAGTAATTTAATTAATTAAAATGTGTATCACGCTTAATACCACCCCTTTCCCCTTTATCTACTCTAGAATTAATTGATAATGTAGGTATATTAACCATATGATGTTTATTTTACATAGATAGGCTATTTTCTTTCGTTTCCTGTCATGTCCTAGTTGATGGAAGATTGAGTCAATCGACTCAATCTCAACTTGCTACAGGAAAACAGAATCATTAAAATGTTTTAGATAGTAGAAGATATATATAGTTGTCTTTTCTTCACTGCAAAAAACTAATGGAACATAAAATTTTGACAGCTCTCTCTGAAATAGCTTGTCTAGAGTGTCAACAGGGCCGGTTTTCTACATGGTTTGACAGGACTTCTGCGCATACAAATTCAGTACAAATTCATATGCGCAGAAGTCCTGTCAAACCATGCAGAATACCGGCCCAGATGATATTAACGCTATTTCTTTTAACAATGCATTTCAAGCAATGGGCATCTCATAACTATTTGTAGGTATGTCTGCTATAATTCATTCATTAGAATAAAAAATTATAATGACAAGTGTCGTCTAATCAAATGCCTCGAACTTTTATATAGGAGTAGTAATAATTATTTTGTATGTGTGATGTGTAATTGGTACTACGGTTCATTGGTTTGGCCATTGATTTATAATACACTTAGATCTGCCTTGCAGAGTAAATTATTTAGAAAAAGTAATGACACGAAGATTCCACACCTTTATTCTTACCAATACACTTACACGGGTCGACCTATCAGAGCCCTTCGACAAGCAATGCCGGCAAGCATTCGCCCACACACCGCAAAAGGTATGGGCTATATATAGGGTTACAGTAACAGTATACAATACTAACCCGTTCCTTACGAGGAGCGTTCATGAATTTTTACCATGCATCTAAAATGACTTTTTTTTTCTTGTGGACGGGCTGTTGGCTATTATTTAAGAAGAAAACTTTCTTTGAATAATAATTATTTTAGGCTATGTAAACAAATATAAATAAACACTTACATGTGGAAAAATACACCATCTTTTTTGTTAATTTTATCCGTACGGTTTTTACACGGTTTCACTACACAGGAAGGCATTTCGGAATGTTTTCTTAACGTCCGACTCGGCATGTTTTCTTAACGTCCGTCCGGCGGTAAAAGAAATACTGAATACGCGTCTGGCGGAGTTGGAGGTTTTGGCGGAGTTGAAGTGTCATTCATTTTTTGGGTTCAGTTCAAATCTAAGTGTATTAATATATCAATGGGTTTGGCTCTATTTTCTCCGTCAACTCTGAATCATAGAAATAGCAATAACTCTGTATTGTTCTGGAGATGTTTTGTGTCATGGAATAAATAAATATTTTACAAAACTAATCACGTAGTTACCTAATTTGAGCGTAACAAATTGTCGACGCAAAACGTGTTGGTTACTATCTTAAGAATGTTAAACCTCAACAAAGTTGGCACTTAAAAACCATTTCCATTGTTATGAATATGTTACACAGCGTTTAAGCATAACCTCCTTAAAAGGTAAAATGTAATATCTTTTGAGATATGGCTTGAATAATCGATTAACTTGTTTATGCAAAAAAATAAGAGCCCCTTTATAAAAACAATGGTGAAAAAATGTGAAAATGACAGGAAACTTCTTTTTCTATATATTCACATAAAATGTGGCCTGTGGATTCAGTAGATAATTATAAATTTACTGTAAACATGGAGTAACAAAACTCGTTGTACAACCCGGTAACTGGTGAATCTACATCATATTTGGAGTCGAATGTGTAGCTTGGCTTTTGAATCTGAGCTTGAAAAAAAAAATTTTTTTTTTCAGGTTATATAAAATTGCACAAATTCATTTTGAAATGCTGTTTTTTATTTTGATTTATTTATGGATAGTATCAATTTGACTGATATGAATAATGATATTTGGAACGATTTGTAAAAATTATCGAAAACTATGGGTCAAATAAAAAAAAATCTACACAATCGACTACAAATATGATGTAGATTCACTGGTTTCCCGCTTGTACATCGAGTTTTGTTACACAGTGTATTTAATTTAGATGGCCATGACATTTAACTTTATTCGATTTTGGGTTTTATGCTCCCAGCAATCCTTTTCGCCCAGTTTATCCAGATCAGCCAACACATTATCCATGTAATGATGTTTGTGCGCGTTTTGTTCCGTAAAAGGAAGTATCTAGAACTAATAGATTGCTTAGTGGGGTAGTCCCCGGGGGGGACTTGGTGTGCCCTCGCGGGGGCGGCCCGTCCCGGGCTGCTTGTGTGTGCGTGCGTGGAGGTCTCAAATTATATCCCATCCCTCAACTCAATTGTATTGTGTCTTTTGTAAGGATAGGATGGTCTTTGGATAGGTATTGTGATAAGGTACGGCAGGGGACGTATGAAATAGTGTCTGCCAGATAGGATGATAGGATGATAGTGCGAGATGCACACATGCGTTCTGTCCCCTCCCCTCTTTTCCCTATTCCCCCCTCCATTGAGACCCTGACCGCGGATGCACGGGTGGATGTCTGGAATGGGGGGCCTGGCGAGGCGGGATACCGGTCTCCACGCGGGTGGTTGTAATTACTAATAAATAATGATCGGGGTAGAAACTAACATCCCTACCACTGGCCGACTCTGGTGGTTTGGGTGATGGAAACAATGACAATTATAATACATAAGCCGAGACGGTGGTAGGGGTACAATGAAAGCATTTGTTCGCGTACATAATCGTAAATTCATCCGTATTTTTTACACACTAACAATCTTAAAATCGCGGTTTAGCTTGTTGAAAAATCGGTAGAGTTGGCTAGACTGAAAAAAGACTCAATAGTCTTTAAAGCAATCTAGGGAAAGGGTGAGGCTTTCATTGTTGTCCATGTAATGATGTTTCGGCTTACCCAGAGGTCTAACTCCAGCAGGTCGAGATGCGTACAGGGTTGCAATTGCTCTGGCTTCTCCGGAATGACAAACATGTCCAATCCACGCTAGGCGACTGGCTCTAACTGTGCTTGTGATGAGGGGTTGCTGGGTCATTTATTTATTTATATTTTAATGTTGTACACACAGTGCTATGTTTAGTACAAATTAACAGAATTTTCAAATAAAGGAACATATAGAACATAACACCAATTACGTGGACAACACAATGTACAAGACAAATTTCTAAAGACGTAAAGTGGTTATGTTATGTCATGTGTATGTGTGTTGTTTAATGTGTGTGGAGTGTGGTGTACGTGTTGGGAAATCTGAATAATTAAACATGGAACGTATCTCTTGATTGCTCGTCTGCCTCCACGTTCCCGCTGCTACGCCAGGCCTTGGTCCAAGAGTCATTCTCAGCACTTTCTTTTCAAACCAGAATATTTTGTGCTGCTCTTTTAGAGTCATAGTCCATCACGTATAAAAATGTATTAAAAAAATGAAAATATAGATTATACGCAAATAGAAGTAAGCAGGTAGTTAAAAAGTAAGTTTTTTAGTAATTTCGTATATTTTCGTAATAGCAAAAATTTTAAACCGTGTAGTATATATATCGAATGAAAAATCATATAAATGCAAAAATGTGAAAGGTCTATATACATATTTTTTTAAATCAGTAAAAACAATTTTCAGTTGCTTGGTAACTACGTCACAAGATGATCGAATCTACTATAATACAAATTAGTGAGCAAGGTAAAAGATTGCGAAGATGATGGTTTAATCATAAGATCACCGTCACTATCCGTGAAATGTCAAGATGAGCGTTTTTCTAGGAACAACAAAATAAAATAAAATAATTTTCACATAAATGCCACTTAATTTTTTTTTGTCATGATTTTTTCATTTTTTGGGATAACAAGGTGGAAGCAATATAAAAACAATTATTGGTTACTAACGAGCATATAAAATTCTAAGGAATTACCCAACTACTTGAATATACCCTATTACATTTTATAGGTTAACTTCTGCCCTTTATTGATGTGTATTATTTATACATTTTCTATTAAGGTTAACAGTAAAATGTTGTTTTTTTATCATTTCACCTAAAAGAGCCCACCGGATCAATAAGCTTCGAAAGATGGCTCATTTGAACTCACCTATGGCCATGGGGTCAAATGAACCAACGGACTATTTTTTAACCCTGTTATTAACGAATTGTTAAAAATAACTTTTGGGCTGTCTGTAAAGTCGGTTTACGGACGATAATTTTACATGATAACGTCATAAGAAAACATTGATGAAAAATAGCATACTTTTATGAATTGAATTGAATTATAATTACTGAAATTATCATTATTTTGTATTTTTTTCCATAAATTAACATTTTTTTGCACTCTTAAATTTCACATTCACTTTGTTGCTTGTGTGCTGCTGCTGTCTCCCTTCTACTCTGACGATCGTGCCTCTCTATCGCTTGTTCCGCGCTCTCGCTTGCACACTCGGCTCAGGCGAAACGTGACAATGAGTCATGCTTTTTCGTGTGTGGAGCCGGCGTTCATCGATTTATTAGACGTTATCACGTCAAAATGAAACTGTGTAGCCAAATATTGATATCATTTTTTGTTTTAGATAACACAAGATTTTTGCAGAATCATGTTTAAACGACTCGCTTTGCCCTAAGTACATTACATTTTGAATTTTCTGATATTATGTAAATTAAACGTACGATTCACCAACGTTTACAAACGTTTATTAACGTTTACAAAAAACATTCAAAGAGTTGTGACTCAAATTGACGGGGTGTCCATATTTATCGCGTCTCAGTCACGAAAGTATTATCTAAGTTCATGTAACTTTACATTCTCTGTACTGTCAAAGTTCTTAACCTTGTACTCTAGACAAACAATGGTACTCAAGCTAATGAATAAGCTCTCTAAATATAACAACGTCGCCAAAAACAAGATGGACGATCTGATCTTTTGTTTGAAAAATCATTAGTTCGCTTAACACTTAAACAAAAAAATAAAGCCTTTATTCATGCAGCCCATTTAAACAATAATCACTTTTTTAATACACTTTTTATTATAATTTGCTCACTCAAACGTATATTTTAGCAGGTACTTAGCAAATTGCATAGGTAAATTATATGTTTACAGCTCTTTACCTCACTCATTCAGTATCAATAAAAAAAAAAATCAATAAAAATTTGAACGGTTTATACGCGAGCCAATCGTGTTGGCGTAATTATTGGTTTAGACTTAGGAGGATGCGCAGAAACTGGCGGCCGATCACTTGGCTTGGAGACAGTTTATGGAATCCATGTGCTCCACATATGGAGGGGATATGATATGATGATGATTATGATGACGTATAAGAAGTCTTTAGTCTTAATTTGTGATGCGAATAGATAATGTAAATGAAATGGTACTTTTTCTAGAGTTTATTTAATATTTCGTTTACCTTTAAACCGCGAAATATAAGATTTACTTGTGAAATATAAAGGTATTGGTTTGGCCATTATTGATACTCTCTGGTGATAGGTAGTTCGTATTCCTTCCAAAATTTATTCCCTACCTTCATCCATTCCATTCCGTTTTGTCACCTATTTCCACCACCGCGTCAGTCTCGAAAATCCGCTCAACATTGACCTCGCAACATCCATCCTTCTCGTGAACTCCAATACCTGATCTTCCTTCGTTCTTTTTCACCAAAATCGCTTCGTCATACTCGCTATCCATCCCCAAGCTTCCCAGCAACCATTTCCCGAATCCCCCTCGGTGAAAGTAAGTTATAGTGTGCTGTGCCCTCTCGGTTTGTGTCCCGCCGCGCCAGTTCAACGTGGTGGTTCCAGAGTATTCCAGGATACTTCGCCCTTCCTGGTGGTCCTTCATCGTCACTTCCCACCCCTGTTGAGTCCAGCTCTGGTAAGTCCTTCCATATTCCGATCCTCGTTTGGAAAAAGTTACCAGAGAGTCTCATCGTGGCGGATTCAGGTATTATGTGTTTACTATATAAACATTTGATTAGGTACTTGATTAATTGATTACTTATTGCGCCTACATATTCGTAATTCGTAGAAACGAGTCCTAGACACCGAACTGCGTTAGGGTACAAGACTGAAATTATTGTTAATTTACTTTATTACCTATGGAACTACTTAACGAAAATGGTTTTATCTTGTATATTTTCCGTATAAGAGTATCTTATGTAATCCGCGCTACGCTACGAAATTACTAGGAAACTGGGGGCATTAATTTGGACTTTGAGATTTTATATTATGAATTGACATCTCTTGTATTTTTGAAGACACCCGATATTATTAGGTAGGTATTCCATGGAATTACTTTGTTTGGCGGCTCTCGCATTGCGGGAAAAACTTATTTATCACAATGTAAATATTATCAGTAAAATTTTTAAGAATGAATTCGGATCTACGACTTAATTAAAATATTAAAAGGAGTCAATTAAAAATAAAAAAAAATTGGTTGTCTGTAAAGCCGGTTTACGGACGATAATTTTACGTGATAACGTCATAAGAAAACAAATGGACCGCGAAGGCATCTATCGCAACCTCTCTATCGCTTGTTCCGCGCTCTCGCTTGCACACTCGGCTCAGTCGGAACGTGACAATGGGTCATGCTTTTTCGTGTGTGCAGCCGGCGTTCATCGTTTTATTAGAAACGTCAAAAATGCGATGCAATAATCATAATTTGTTTTCAGTAGACTAACCTTTTGAGTTTTTTTTTACTAATTTGATTATCACCTACTTTCACAGATATACTAAAGCACTTTACAGTTTAAAGCAGTTTGCAAATTATGGAAAATAGCGCGAAAATGTTATGGAATATTGAATGGTTGACGCGACGTTTGGCGGACCATACATTTTTTTGTTTGTTTGATATGTTTAATGCTTTTAAAAACGTAAAAAACAAACAACATAAATATTGACATTATTAGCTATATAAACTATTTCCTGTGTGCAAACACACGATAATAATTTACGATCGCGCTTATATAGCATGTCTTTTAACAGACTGTACAGTTTTCTGAACACGAAACTATACAGTTTTCGGTCCCGTATAAAGCGCGCATTATATTATTTTAATTATTGACTTGATTTTTTAAATTAGGTACATTCAATTTATAATGTTCAAAAAAATAAAAATTTAATACTTGGCTTTATACTGAAATTAATACTAAAACTGAGCAATTTGTAGACATTGTGTAAAATTCTATTATTACATATTAAAAATAAATAAATTGTAATAATTTTTTTTTTAGCCAACACATTGTATTTTCAAAGCCGTCTGCGGATAACATTACAAAGTATATACTTATTTTTTAAATTTTATTACATACAGTAAATCTGCATAGAATGAAGAAAATAACTTTGCACGCACTTGAATTGTATTGAAAGTACATGAAGACGTATTAATAGTAACTACCTACATGAAAATTAAAGGTAATTTATTCGACTTAAATACAATGCGTGAAGTTGATTGTGAGATCATTCATTGGATCTTATTATGTGGGCATTTTTAGATCTTGTAAAGCGCTCCATACATTTTCTTAGAAAACCATAAATACATAGTGACGTCCTATTGATTTGACTTTGCTCCCGTGGAAAATAATTATTTATTTAATATTTTCTCCATTAAAAATTAAACAAAGATAAATGTTGCTAATTTTTTACTAAAATTTACAAGATTAGACATTGTCATCATCATCATCATACCATCGATCGGCCGCCAGCTACCGTGCATCCTTCCAAGTCAAGTCCACGTCCCGCAGCTCTGACGCAAACTGCCGACGAATTGTCAACAGTGGACGACCAGGACGCCGAGAACCTGATGCCTTGTAAAATAGGCAAGCATGGCTAAGGCTCTCGGGAGGCATACGTAGTATATGGCCTAGCCAGCCGAAACGCCTTCGCCGGATGACAGTAGATAACAAGGGTTGCTGTGTCCGTTGCCTCACCTCTGTGTTCCTTACAAAGTCAAACTACCGCACACCTAAAATTCTTCTAAGACACCTATTCTTAAAACTCAGAAGTCTGCTATCTTGTAGCTTCACATAATGTACTAAAGGGGTTATTCCGTAAAAACATAACTGTCTTGTATTGAAATAAATACATACGGAAAAAAATGTCGGGCTGAAATTTATTCCAGAAGTATGTAAACGTGTTAATCGTGTTGCTATTCAATAATGCATATTTTGCTTATTGACAAAGCCATTAAGAGCATACTCCACCACATGACTCGGCCGCTTTCCCTTACAAACGTATTCCTCGATTTTCTCCCTGGAAATTTAAATTTGTTAAAAACACGCAACTGGTCGATATCTAAAATGTATGAAAAAATAATTGCTTTAATGTTAAATTCCAAGGAGGAAATCGAGGAATACGTTTTGTATGGGAAGCGGCCGCAAGACACGTTGTGGAGTATGCTCAGTAGCTCAATTACAGATGATTGTCGACGTGCTTAAAAACGTGCTAAGCATTTGACCGATCACAATGAACATACGTTCATATCACGGTCGCGTTGCCAAGCACCATATACGAAAGGCATACTTTGACGAATGTTTCGTTTTATTGCTTTCTCAAATTGATTTAAAGCAAATAAATGGCATGATAAATTGTGCACAAACAATTAAAACTCTATAAAACTAAATTATTTTACTTTACTTACAGTTTTGGCGTATTTTCCATATTTAAAGCGGTAATTAATAATCCCGATCGATAACTTTTAACGAATGTTTCATTGTGATCGCGAAAACGTTAAGCATCCATGGTGAGAAATCGTTTTCACGTCGCTTATTAGCACGTCGATAGTCATCTGTGATTGAGCTACTGAAGTCTTAAATGAGTTTTATTTTTGAAGACGATAATCAACGCGTGAAATAAGTAAGCGCTCTGAAACTTGCAACCACCGACAAATTAATCTATGCCACCGCCTACCGAATTTTGATGTAATTTTTTAAAAATAATTCAACATTGCTCGTTCGTGAACTTCACCATGATACAAATGTAAGCCTTGACTGACGTTTTGACATTGACAAATAATAGAAAAAGTACAAGGATGCTTTGGTGCTGAAATACAAAATTCTTGCTGAATAAAGTGTGTTCAGAATTATTTAACCACAATAATGGATAAAAGTTATCAAGTGGACACTTTACTAAAATTTATCCTTAATTTTTGACATGTTTTTTAATGAGGAGGGTATTAACTGCAAATCTTCCTTGTATTTAAGTGGATTGAAAAAAGTAGTCAGTAGTGATATAATTTGATTTTGGTAAAATATTAGGCAGTAGATGGATATAATTTTACTAGAGACGAACTATTTTGTGATCATAAAGTTATTTATCGAATCGGCCGACGACAGGTCATAAGGCTAGATAATCCAAATACGTTTCCAGAGCTTTTCCGTCTTTGCTGAAATACCAATAATGCCAATACAAGCCCAGCATGGGTAAAAACCAGTAATTTCTCTAACTAACTAACTAACCATCACGCCATTTCCCCGTACGGGTAGGCAGAGAGGATAGAACGCCATACCACTCTGTCCTGACAGACTTCCTTTGCTTCCTCTACATTCATCCTCATATCACTCTTCTCATGCACATACGCCGATTATTCCGACTTTTCACATGACCACTTTCAAGTACTTGTCGTACTTGGTCATGCCATGTCTTTCTCGGCCTTCCTCTATTTCTACATCCAGGTGCACTTGCATTTAAACTTCTTTTAGCCGTTCTTTCATCACTCATTCGCTCCACATGAGCAAACCATCGTAAAAGCCCTTTCTTAATTTTGTCGATAATCTCAGCCTTGCACTTTGCTCTAATTTGACATTTGTACACCTATCATATATAGTCTTACCACATATTCGCCTAAGAGATCGCATTTCAACAGCATTCAGTCTACTTTCATCCTTCTTTTTCCAACACCACGCTTCACTACCATACATAATGGTTTAATTTGTCTATTCAGTATTTAAGTAATTTTGTACACATTCAAAATATTATGAATTGTAGTACTTTAGGTATACCTAATAGATTTTTGAAAATAAAAATGCATAAGTAGTCCGCCTCGTAGCTGCTGTACCGCATTTGGCTAACGTGCATAAGGTCGCGGTTTTGATTCCTGTGGGGGTCGACAAGAAAATATCTTAAAAATATTTAATATTTACATGTGATTTCCGTATTCATATTTCATGTGTGATACCTTGGACTGGTACTGAAGCGTAAGACTGATCATCTTGCCTTCTAGTAATAAAAAGTAAACTAGATACACTACACTTGGTGCACCAATGCAGTGCCCTATGCATCATTGGGTGCGGATAATGGAATGATTGAATAATGTTTTCCATATAGATATAATTAAGACTATTAAATTTTCTTCGACAATTTGAGAAATTTACTAGAGTTTTGCAATGTCTTTGAAATGAAAAATTTACTAAGCGACATAATATGTGCAAAGGAAAATGATACCTAGTGGTTTGGCCGATGGGTTGGGTTTCTCGGGGCTTGCTGGTGATGATTTGTACTAGGCCATTCTTGGAACAAGTTGCCCCAGTAAATCCTTGATTCCTATTCCTATATTCTTTCTATACCGTCCTTTATCCAAAATACCAAATTATCTATGGCACTTCGCGGGTAGTCTAAAAATTACAACAATAACGTAGCCGCTACAAAAACCCGCGAGCATATTCGCAAACTCTTCTTATAAACTAATCCAAACGCATCTTATAAAAGCATTCTTATAAAATCAATCTTGAACTATTGAATACCCTCATCCATTGTGTACTTGTGTCTGTATTGAAATCTTGTGGGGTAACTTAACAACTTGCCGTGCAGCTGTCAAAATTTCAAAACATTTTTAGTCTCTGGTTTGTAGAGTAAAGCGTAAAAGTGGGCTAAGCTGTGATTGGTTGATACGCGATTGGGTTACGCCTTCATTATGTATTGTCAAATTTCACTTTTAAAAATCTATTTGATTAAATTATTTTATTTAACCTACCCTATCATTAACCTACTGTATAAATTTCGTAACCTATTATAAAGGATATTGCTTTTAAATAGCCATTTGTTTTATATTATTTTATTAAACCCAACCTATCTTAACCTACTGTATAAATTTCTCTCTTCGACTCTTTTTCTACATCTTGCCATATCTATGGATTTAGCAATAGACTAGTCCTCATAAAAAGCACGGCAAGTTGTTAAGTTACACCCGGCTCTCTCGTTTTCAAGAATAATCGACAAAGATCGCGCTTCAGCTGCACCACCTAGCGACATGTTAATATTATGTCGCTAGGTAACTGTTTCTTTTCCACCCTTGATATATTATACAATATACATAATACAGGTATTTCTTCTTAATGTTGTCGAATCATTATTAGTAACCGTATTTTAATTATCAAGCGTGCTTACCACTGTTCCACAAGGCAGATATAAATTTCATAGGAATTATGGTGTAATTAATTTAAGTGGAAATCAACCTAATCTATAAAGCGAAATATAAAGTTTTATATACAAATGTAACTTCAAATTGAAAAATTATTTTATTTCTATTATTATCCAATAGATGTCGTTATTTAAATGGAAGAAAATTAGTTGTATAAAGTAATCTGTAAAATAAATATTTGAGTTATGATATACGCTCTAATATTTAAATTTTATGGCTGCTTTCAAATAGTCGGAAATAACTGTGCCAGAAAGTAGGAAACAAGTTGCGCTGGAATGAGATTCAAATCTAGATATTCTAATCCGGAGTCTTCGACTCTACCACTAGAACACAACCAATTTAAATATATCACATTTATGACGCGTAAATAACGTTAAACGGTAAATTATCTTGGAGATTTTAATGATTGATTCATCAAATACGCGTCATAATTACATAATTTATAAAGGGGTTTGTTTTTTCCTGTGACCGAAGTTTTATTTTTTTAAATTACCGTGTCTTGTTCATACCAACAAACCTACCTACATTAATAATATAACCTGCCTACATTAATAATTAAATATAAAAATTTACTTTCAAATTTCATTCGGAATTTTTTAAAAACACATTTTAAAAAAAAACAGATAGGTAGGTATGCATCCTTTTCGATAGCGCGGCCCACAGTCATTTCGAAAAAACTTTAGATCATCTTAGTTCATCCGAGTGAAAGTTCATTTTCAAGCGTAACACTGAGTAACTTATAAAAATAGTATGTACCTATGTTACAAAATGAAAATTTTATTTAAAAAATATACACATTTATTAGTATCGTATTTTTTATTATGAGTTTCATATTTTATTGGGAATTGATTAATTCACTACCTGTTTAAAAATACATAATACACAAATTATCTAAACCAAAATAAACAAGGACACAATTGAAATATACAATTTATTGTCAAATAAAAGTTCAAAGAATTTTTGTATTTATGGACGTATATTAGTTATCATAATAATCTAAATATAATTCAATGTATCGATATAAAATACTAGAATCTAGGAAGAAGTAAACATAATTTAGTAAGAGAGAATTGAAGAGAGGAAAAATTATATTCAAAATGTGAGCACCCACCTGCAGTGCAAAAGGGGTGCAGGGAATTTAACCATCCCCAGCTCACTAAAACCTTCTTTTTATAGGGGTTGTGATATTTATATCGACTTCAATGAATTAATTTAATTTTTTGCTTAAATTTCATTCAAATTTTCACACACGAAACACAATTTTTTGAACTGAAAATGTAGCAGTTAAATGTGGTAGGGGCTTATATAATTTTTATTTAAAACAAAAACCATAGAAATCAGATTTATTAATAAATCGTAAATTTTTAATCGTTTTCTTAAAAATAAGGTATAAAAGTGCAACTAAATCAATATAAGATTTTTTTTAATAAGTAGATAGTTACCTATAGGGATTGCATTCGTTTTATTAGTTATAAAACGTAATCGTGAATTAATTTTTAATTGTTTTCAATAAAATGTGCGTAAAAATGCATTTATATTCAAACGTTATTCACGAAAGAATTGCATGGTAAAACATGGTAATTTAGGTACATACATTTAAAAAAAAAATCAGTAGTATATAAAGAAAATGCTTACAATAATATTATTTTAATTTTTACAAATATACACACATCTTTTCTTTTTATATTATGTTTACCTTATATCCTATATTTCTTAAGAATAAATCACATTTCTTACTTAAATCTAATAAAATATTTTTTAATTTTTTACCTTCTCATCGAAAGTTGGAGATATATTATGTTTAGTAATAAAATTTAAATCTTTTATGTACCTTAAAATAATGATAAAAATATAATTAATAATTCTACAAAGATTTCTAAACAAAGGTAACCAAACATTTGTTTTTACAAAAATTTTATTTTCAATAATATTTATAGTCCAACTGATCCAGTTATAACTTTTTTTTACCTAAAAGTAATGCAAAATAAATAGGTGTGCCGTATACTAATGGTAGATACTTTAAATAAAATGCAAAAAAGGATCAAGATGTTTTTGAAAAAAATAATATAATATAATTCGTTGGTAGAATTTTTACCGAGTCATTGAAATATCAAAAGTTTAATTTTTTTAAATTATCTTATCTTCGAAATACAATTTAATTTCCACCAATTTTTAAAATACGAAACGAGGGAGATTCATTATTTATAATTATTTACTTAAATGTTAATATTATTTAGTATTAATGTACCTACATATATAATTATAAAAGGATCCAATAACTACCAAATAATTTATTATTACTGATGGTAACTTTCAACGATCCGATCTTTCAGAAGAAAAATGCATGATGTTATAAAAATGTAGGCACTTATTTCTTAGTTAAGAATAATTTAATAAATTCCATGCAAGTGTGCCTGGATGTAGAAGTCGAGGAGGGCCGAGAAAGACATGGCATGATGAGAAAAACAAATAATTCGTATTAACAATAAACCAGGTAGTTATATAGATTATAAAATCGTTATAAAAGAAAATCGTTAAAATATCGTCGATAAAATCAATGAACACTATTTTCTTGCTACCACAGCTTAGGTGAAATAATAATCCTCTGGTTATATTTATTTATTTAAAACTTTATGTACAATTACGTGGCAAGGGCGGAAAGACAAGTGGAAGATATTACTCAAAAGCAACCCCTGCTTTTAGTGGGGGTATTGTCATGTTATTCTCCCGCCTCTCGTAAGAATGACATTCCTGACTTCCCTTTAACTGATAAAAAATAGCAATTTAACTTTTGACCCCGTTATTCTCTACCTTATTTCATTACCACAGAATCTGCTCTATGGTAAGTGAAATCTCGTTCTGAGCTTTTTCGTCTATGATTCCTTCTTGCAAAAATAACTGTCATGGCGAACGGCCGCATTTATTTTCTATTCAGGCCGACCCGGCATAAATCCTGGGGAATGAAGACGTAATCGTAAGTGTTATAGCTTTTTAATATTAACTTCCATCCCCGAATCAAAACTACGTACTACAGCCCAGTCACTTTAATCTTTTCAGGTCTAATTCCCTCCCTTTATATACTTCCTTACTCCTGACATAATATTAGAATATTATAAATTAAAAATGGCCTAGACACTGATCCGTGTCTAGTTATCAGCTAGTTACCGAGTGTCACACGCTGACCGGTACATCACGGAACGCAGATATTATCCCATATCCGTCATCGCTCACGCGTGAAATTCTGGACCACGTGTGAGGATATATTTTACAATTTGATGCCTCAAAGGACTAATTAACAAAGCTTCACCTCGTGCAGGTCCTGATGTGGACACTGCACACTGACGATACATGGATTCTTCACCTCTCTTCAAAATTTCACCTCTACATAAAATTAAATTCTTAACCTCCAAATCACTTCGTTCATCTCAACACTAGCCTGTTTTTTTCTTTTATCTTCGACGTAGAACTTTTTAATTGTAAATTCCAGTATGAATGATTCGATGGATGGATTCATTACTTAAGTTTTCAACCTATATTTGCAATTATATCTTTGTTATATCTTGTCAAAAATTATAACCTATATACTTACCGTGCCTCACACATCTTCTTAACCTTGTAAACATACTTATATTTTAATTTACACACATTGAATTTCTATAGCTTTGTTTTATTTATATTCTGAACTCTGTGGTATTTCAATCCTTGCTTACTTTTATAAATTTTCGTGAGTCTTTTGCTAACTGATTGAGCATATGCAGGTGAGCGTCTGAGGTTGTGGAGCCAATCAGGCAAGCCTCCCACCCTCTACGTTATAGTATGTGGGGGCATGTGGGTGACTACCACCCCTACCACTACCTACCACTGAGTACTAAACTAAAACCATAACTAATCACACTGGACATATTTGTGGTCAAAATAGATTTAAAAAATATTTTGATTTTCAACAAAAATATAAATGCTTTTAATCGATTTAATGGAAGTTAGACTGACATTTACTATTTGCAAAATTATTATGTAAATACGTGTGTATATTAAAAATACTTATAATTAAATTTTTATGGATAAATGGCAAATATCTGGATATTTGTGGAATTTTAAATTTATAATTAAATTATAAAATCTCATTATTATTTTATTTTAAAAAAAAACCTATTTAAATCTATAACTACGAAACAAAAACATTTTTGCGCAGAAACAAACCATAAAGAATCTGCCAAAAATAATAAATATGTAAAATATGCAAGAAAATTTATATCGATGTGCCTACCAATGCCCTATGCACCATCAGCTGAAGATATGAGAAAAGATATTGATGATGAAAAAAAAATCTTCCCATCATGACGTTGTAAGGCAATTAGAAGTTTTGTTTCAGCATAAAAATATACATCGCACACACATTATCCACAAAATTCAAATTTTTTAGTCAATAATTTATTCGGACAAAACAAACAAAACTGTATGCATTTGAAAATTTTAAACCAAAACTATCCTTAATAAGCATTGTATATTTATAAAAGTAAACTCCTTTCACCTAATATACATAACGACATAATAATAAGTTTATCAACATTTCGAAAAAAAAAGATTTTTTGAGTTGTACAGTTTTGATCTAGGTGTGCGATTTCACACTCGTATAAGATAAGTGTTGGTTTACAAACTAATAAGTTTCATAAAAAATACGTCTAGTAAGTACTTGATCATACTGATTCGCTTCGAACGGTTATAAACTTTAAAATTAGAAAATACTTAAGTTAGCAAATCAAGTGAAGCATTTTACTTCATCAGCGCCGTCGGAACAATCAGTATGGTGGTCACAGAGCTGCTCCAAGGTGATACATCTTCCATCAACACACCTCAACTCCCCTTGAGGGCAAGGAGAAGAGTGAGAAGTCAGACTGAAGATAGACTCCATCTCTTCAATCTTCTTAGTCATGTTAACCTTTTTATTCTCTTCAAATTTTCCATCTCCAAGCTTCCCAGCATCAGTCACATTCAATCTCTTGTCTTCGCTGCACCCTCTGATGCAAGGCGGTAGTCTGTTGGAGATTCTCTTCTTGCAGTTTGGGTCGCCAATGGGGCATGGAGGAGACCTGCGGACGCTGACTGATGAAGAAGCGCTGGTGACCTGGATAACCCTGGGTGTGGTGCTTGGAGTATAAATGAGCTTCTTGCGAGATGATAGGGCAGACAAGGGCTTGAGTTTAGGAAGGATGGAGTCGCTCATCATCAAGATTTCTTTGCTGCTTTCGTACTCCATTGTGGGGCGGGATGTCACTGAAAGAAAATGGAAAGTTGTACAGCTCATAAATACATCTTATTAGAGCACATGTAGAGTTTTGCAGACTGAAAACATCCCTTAGGCGAATGGAAACGTTCTCTGGAGATAGTCAGGCCTCTCAATGGGTCGTGGTGCCGAAAACGATAATGATTTGTTAAACTTGCAATCCTGATGAAACGCTCACACACCAAGAATAGTCAAATTTGGTTCTAACCATTGATTTACTTAGATTTAAACTGAACCCAAAAAATTAATGACACTTCAACTACGCCAAAACCTTCAACTATGCCAAAACCTCCAACTACGCCAGACGCGTATTCAGTATTTCTTTAACCGCCGGCCGAGTCGGACGTTCAGAAAACATTGCGAAATGCCTCCCTGTGTAAAACCGTGTAAAAACCGTACGGATAAAATTAAGAAAAAATATGGTGTTACTTTCCACATGTAAGTGTTTATTTATATTTGTTTACATGGCCTAAAATAATTATTATCCAAAGAAAGTTTTCTTATTAAATAATAGCAAACAGCCCGTCCACAAGAAAAAAAAGTCATTTTAGATGCATGGTAAAATTCATGAACGCTCCTCGTAAGGAACGGGTTAGTATTGTATACTGTTACTGTAACCCTATATTTAGCCCATACCTTTTTGCGGTGTGTGAGCGGATGCTTGCCGGCAGTCGAAGGGCTCTGATAGGTCGACCCGTGTAAGAGTATTAAGGTAGAATCTCCGTGTCATTACTTTTTCTAAATAATTTACTCTGCAAGGCAGATCTAAATGTATTATATATCAATGGTTCTAACCTAATCTGGGTAGAATCTATACTGGATCACTTGGGAAGCGAGATTTACCAGGAGTCTCAGTTCTAGATTTGGATTCTGTTATACTAATAACAATAAGTAATTTTCTACCCGTATCAGTGGTGACCTTAGCAGTGGTCGTCTGCAGCCTGGGCGGGCGCGGGAGTCGCGCGGGGCGGTGCTGGCTGGCCGCCCCCAGCACGTCCCCCTCCCCCTCGCCAGCCCCCTCCCCGCACCCTATCTCGTCCTCCGCCCTCCCCGCGCAGTCCGGATGCCCGTCGCACACCCACTCCTCCGGAATGCAGTTGCCCTTATCTGGACATCTGGAAATTTGAATATGAGGTTATGTCCTATGTTCGAGATGTCATAAAACTTATGCAGTTCAGGTTTTCAGGGGAAAAAAAAACGATTGCATAATTTATTTCTTGTTAAAATTTCAGTGTGTAGTTTTCGTGTCTCAATTTCAGTGAGTATAAATATGTATGTATGTAGGTACTTTCCATGTTCAAATATCTACTATCTACTACTACTACTACTTTCCCTTATCCGCACCCAATGTTGCATAGGGCACTGCATTGCGTTTATGTGATAACCGTATTGAGATAAATATTTCATATTGACCCCGCCGGGAATCGCACTCGCGACCTCATGCATGGTAGCCTAGCGCGCTAACCACTACACAATGCGATTGACATAATATAAATATTTCATATGTGTTACACTGAACTGGGTATCTATTCTGTAAGGGTTTAAGCCATTTTACCGATTTTGTAACTCACTTCGGAAAAATCGGAATCAAAAAAGCACCTCGAACAGCTGACGAACAGCTGATCGAAAGAACACGTGTTATTTACGTACGCTAATGTTAGATTCACATCGACTGAGTATCCCAAAACACTGAACAACATAATAAATATTATTTACTTTGCTTGACTTACGTTTTTGCACGCTTTTTATTGATAGTTTCGGTCAAAAGTAAAACGTAAACAAATAAAATAGGTTATTTTCAAATGACACTAAGAACTCGGAGTTGCCAGTAACATAATATATAAAAAATACGCGTAACACGATTTTAATTAAAAATCGATTTTTCTGTTGTATTTCAATTAAATTTTGACGGAAAAGGGTACATTCAATTATTATCAAACATTATAAAACCCTAGTTTTCACAAAAAAACGGTACGAAAATATATTCTTAGCGATTCTCTAATTAGTTTTTCCGGCGGTGGTATTCTCTTACGGTTTTAGACACTTCCGGAAAAGCACACGTGTTTTTGACGTACGGATTTCCGGAAAAGTACACGTGTTTTTGACATACGCTAATGTCAGATTCACATCGAAAGATAGAAAAGTTAAAAGCTTCCTTTTTTAGGATTAATTCATGGCTATAAAACAAAGGGTATCAACAAGGACACTTTCAAGGTATAAATAAAACGATAGAGAGATGAAAACATTCAGTATTTATTTTAGGTTAAAATTTGAATGATATCAAAGGTATTGAAATGTTATATTTTTAAACATTTGGCTCGCTAGTTACCGTTCCCAAGTAACAAATTGACTAAAGAGTCTGTGTAGAGTGTAGATTGTTGATAAATGTAGCGACAAACGTCCGACCTTGTTCCGTGTTCCTTATCCGCGTTTTCATACGAGTTTCTTTTCTGAAATTGAAGCTAAAATTTGCACATGCCATGATAACCCAACTTCCAAAACACTAAACAACATATTTACTTTGCTTGACTTGCGTTATTGCTCGCTTTTTAAAGTTTTTATTGATAGTTTCCGTCAAAAGTAAAACGTAAACAAATAAGTAAGTTTATTTTCAAATGTCACTCGTAACGCCGGAACTCAGAGTTCGAAGTTGCCAGTAGCATAAAATAGTGTTGGGCTAAAGAAAAAATACTCGCAACACGATTTAAATTAAAAATTGGTGTTTCTGTCATATTTCAATTAAATTTTGACGGAAAAGGGTACATTTAATTATTATCAAACATTATAAAACTCTAGTTTCACAAAAAAACGCTAGTTTTCGACGCAAAGTTAATACGGTCACACAAATCGGGACCGCGTGCATTATGGAACATTATCCAATCAATTTAAACGCATGCGCGACGGGGTATCAAGACCTCGAGCGATTCTACAAATGATAAACACTAAAAACTCAGAGTTGCCATTAGTACAAAATAGTGTGGGGCTATAGAAAAAATGCTCGAGACAAGATTTGAATGAAAATATAATTTTTCTGCCATATTTCAATTAAATTTTGACGGGAACGGTTTATTTAATTATAATCAAATATTACAAAACTCTAGTTTCACAAAAAACGCCATTTTTCAACGCAAGTAATCAATGTTAGTATCGTAGTTTAACGATCACAGCGTTCGGGAATGCGCGCAGTATAGCAGAACGCACTCCTACGCATTGTACGCATGCGCGAGGAGGTGTTAATATTTCCATGGAAAAACTCTTGAAAAAATGAAAAATCGCTTTTTCGCGGTCAAATTAAGCCTCATTTTTTGGATTTTTTGGCTTCAAAGTAGAGTAGAACCTCTCAAGGTCTTTGCATTCCACAAGACATAAAAGATCAACATTTTTGGAGAAGCAAATTCGTCGAATAAGTAAGGTTAGAGTGTGTTTGATAAACGATTTGACAGCGATTTTACAGTTTGACGGGAAGTAGGCGTGTAGTGACGTTTGGGTTGACTTAGAGAATACCACCGCTGGCACTGAAGCGTAAAACTGATCTTCTCACCTTCATGTACTACTTGATCAATATACAATTTCTAAATTTTAATTTCTAAAAAATGTTACTTTTATTTGTCAGTTATGTTACTTTTCCTTTAAAACATTTTATTTATGCGTTACATATTACAAATAAACATCTGTGTATAGGATGGGAACTTTAAGTATCTAAAAATAGTGTTTCAATATTACAAAGATACTTAAGAGATAGCCTATAAATGGACTTTATTGTTAGAAATTAATGTTGTATATATTTAAAATAAGTGTATGTCTGTTGGCTGTCCATGAACAAATAAAAATAAAATAAAAATAAAATAGAATAACACTGAAATTGGTGTACCAATTTAGTGCATTATGCACCATTAAGTACGGATAAGGGGGAAAATAGTAGCATAAAATTTTTTTCAGGTAATTTTTGTAAACTAAGAAGAAATAAGGTTGTATTCGATTTAGGATTCAAATCCTACCTAAATTCATTCGCCGAGCAAACATCATCACACCCCTCTTCATCGGAGCCCCCGGGGCAGTCGGAGACAGAGTCGCAGCGCCAGTGGGCTGGTACGCAGGAGCCGTCCTGCGGGCAGCGCAGCTCCCCGGGGGGGACACGACGGCCCGCCGGGGGCGCCGCGCTGGGGGGCGCAGCCCGAACTCGGGTACTGCGAGCACTCGAACACGCCCGCCAGCTCGGCGGGTGCTGATGCTATCACCTCGTGGCAGGATGAGGTGATCTCTGTAATAAGATGAATATATCTGTGAATATGGCGATACTTTTGATGTAAATTTTAATGTCCATAGGTCGACACTTCTAAACTATTTCATAGCCGAAAGTATCGACTAGTGTGCATTGAATGGTTTGCCTGTTTCATATTGATTTATCGTCTTTTTTTTTGCTACTAATAATATTTTAATAGTAATATTTTTGATTATTCATATATATATAATTTGATCATTGTTTTCATATAATATTTTTAATTGTTACCAACTGCTATTGCTTTCTTTATAATTCTATCATTGATTAACGTGTAATGTTTATATTTATAAAACATGTAAAAGGCACAAAGTGCCGTCTATTTATATAAAATAACGTACATCCTTTATCCATCAAAACACTAAAACAATATAAATATTTTCAAAAAAGCAATATCAAATTGGATCATGGAGATGGGTAGAGTGGAGATTATACAGCCAAATAGATAAAATCACATAGATTTTTACATTTCTTTGCCATAACTTTTATATTATGTTCTAACTTCCACTCCCTATTCTCGTCCCTTTCCTTCATAAAAAATTGAATGTAGGATGTAGGTATACATACATATTTAATTTTCTGTTTTTGTTATTGTTAAAGACCATTCTGCGAAAACCTAAAATTGGAACTCTTTTTCAATCAACATGATTTATACTTACATGTTTTCTGTTTATTTTCCAACAAAATAAAATAAAAAAACATATTTCTTTTCAACGAATACTGGTATGCTGTTTATTTAAGTAATTTATTCTTAGCACGGAGCACCCCAGTGAAGACCAATGCTTTATTAAAATCTTCTGTAAACCTTTTTTTCAATCAAATAAACAAAGTAACTCACACCACCAGGATGAAATGATTAAGCAAATTTATATTACACAACGCCTTCTTCTAATATTTTACCATCGCATGCGGGGCGGCAGGGCGCGAGGACTTGCATCCCCCTAGGGCGGCACTCTGGCTCCAGCAGCGAGCAGAGGAACTGGCGGGCCCGGGGGCTGCAGCCGGAGCGCAGCAGCGCCTGCAGCAGGGCGGCGCCCTCGGCTCCGGCGCCCAGCAGCACGGCGGCCGAGCCCAGCGGCTGCGTCGTCAGGTCGTAGGGAAGCACCCCCCGGCACATGGACAGTCGTGTAGAGAAGCAGATACCTGATTAAGAAATTCAATATACAGATTATCATAATTTCATATCCGCTCCCAATCCGGACCTATGGATTTCACAAACTGCCTCCAAGCCAAAGCGATCGGCCACCAGTTCGCATGCATCCTCCCAAGTCAGATCCACGCCCCTTAATTCTGACGTAAACTGTAGACGGATTGTCAATCTAGTGGATATTCATGACGCCGAGAATCTGATGCTTGTATTTTTGGCAAGTCGAAAAAGTATACGAAAAACAAAAGTAACTAAAATCTAGATTAGAAACCATTTAATAATAATATTATAGCTATTACTTTCCCTTTTAAAAACTTAATATTGCATAGGGAATTGCATTGGGATACCAAGTGCAGTGAAATTTGTTACATAAGGGCAGGATGATCAGCCTGATGCTCCAGCGCCATGCACCTTTCCAAAAATTTTTTTTTGCAAAGTCGCATAGACATTTAAAAAAATAATTATTCCAACGGGTATTCAACCCGCGAATTATTTGATAACATCTTTTACGATGGTTCGGCCGTGTAGAGCGAATGGATGGAGAAAAAACGGCTAAAATAATCTATGATGCGAGTATGCCTGGATGTCCGAGAACATGGCATAATCAAGTCCAACAAGCGCTTGAAAGTGGGCATGTGAGAAGTCGGATAATCGACGTGCGTGCATGAAAAGATGTAAGAATGTGAAGGAAGCAAGAGAAGTATGCCAGGATAGAGTGGTGTGGTGGTCTATCCTGTTTGCCTACCCCTTCGGGGAAATGGCGTGATGGGTTTTTTTAGTTTATTATAAATTATGGTATTTAGTTTTGTAAAAACATTACCATCTTCAGTAGCATTCCATTGACTCCTGACTGTTGTGCTTCTAACTCTGTTCCTTCCCACCATAGAGGGAAGAGTTGGCGAAACTCTCGTGTTATAAGCAGAAGATTGAGTGGTGCTTTTACTGCTGGCTGCTTCTTCAATTGGTATACCAAAACTGTTCTGGTGACCTGACGTAAAACTTGGAATACTATGCATAGCTTGGAATCCCTTATCTATATTTGGCTCAGATATATCGGGTCTTTCACCGTTGAACTTGTCAGCATCCTTTTCAACAGATTCTCCCGACCCGCTGGTTGTAGATTCAAGTGCGTCTTTGTTATAAAATATGGCAAATGTCTGGGTTAAGAACTTGTTATCGTAAATATCAGTGACTGGATGAACTCCACTTTTCTTGAGATTTCTCTTCTCGTTAGATTCTGCATCTTCGTGTTCGTTCCCGTACTGCACAGAAGGTGATAGGTTGGTTGGGAAGACGGGAGCTGAGGTGGACTTGAGTTTGGATATCCTCAGAGGATTTACTCCGGAAGCAGGAACTAATTCGACGAAACTTTGAAGTCCTTCGTCATTTGCGCTGTCTTCATCAGCGTAGCCAAATATCAATTCATCTGTAACAGAAATGTGAGTATAAAAACTTTACTTAATGAATCAACAAGAAAAATAGATGTCAATTATGTAAATTGTTCTTGTTACAAGATAGATTACCTTTATCCTTGGCTGTGGGATCGGTGTTTTTGGCGATTATGGATTGATCCAGAAGTATTTTGGCTGGTGATAGTTGTGTATTTGATTCCTTTTTAGTATCACCAGTCTTTTTATTATTTGGTATTGTAATTCCGATAGTGCTGTGTATTTGTATTGTGATTATTAGTTAATAAAAGTCTTTTTATTATTTGGTATAATAACTTACTTAGTATTCTGCCCTTCGCTCTGGAGCCAATCAGTAGAGTTGGAACTATTAGGAGCGAGGATAGGAGGATTATCTGAAACAAAAAATATACAATAATACATACGTAGTTATGTGTAAAAATTAAAAGTTTTTTTTTTGATTCGGATATATTGTAAAATTTAAAAAAAATATAGCAGTGAAAAAACAATTTGCGATATTCTGAAAAGTACCTAAAAAACGTTCTTGGTTAATATTTTTTTTCCGATTTCTCTTATTTATAGTAAATATGATATAATATACGACTATGTATTGTATTCCGGGGTTTTTTCGATTTATTTTTTTAAATTAACAACCTCCACTCGTATGCGAGTGATTTTGATTTTGATTCCGGGGTTAACCAAACCATCATTTTATTCAGATTTCTACTATATAAATTAATATGATTGCAAGCGAGATGGAAGAAAACGTACTATCCAAATTCGTTTTTAAATAAAACAAACATGTTTTTAGATTCGCTGACTACTGATAAGGTCTCCGATAAATAAAATTTCGATATTATAAGTTTAAGTATTGAATTAATAACATCAATAAATTATCAATGATGTTCTATCATTCTCGGTCTCGACCAGTTAATGTAAATTATGTTTGAATGGAGTAGGTTGCATGAATTGCACTTCGAAGGATAGAGTTTTGGAAT
The DNA here is from genome assembly GCA_022494985.1 of Micrasema minimum. Classification (NCBI taxonomy): domain Eukaryota; kingdom Metazoa; phylum Arthropoda; class Insecta; order Trichoptera; family Brachycentridae; genus Micrasema; species Micrasema minimum. The sequence goes on along the minus strand of JAGVSP010000259.1, from coordinate 37,191 downwards.
ATAAAACGATAAATACTTGGAAAACATAATTTACAATTATACCCGATGTCCTATTAACAAATAGCAATAAATTATATTTTAAGGGTGAACGAACATTGGTAAACTGGTGATTTTGTACAGAATGGCTGGTTATGATAATCCCCAGAGAAAAAAAAAAAGAGTAAATATAGAATATTTTAAATATCACAAAGTGCGATTTTCTGATTCTCGTTTAAACTTATACCTAAAAACAAGGGATTTTCTTGTGTAACATAATTGATTGTAAGGTGTCCTTGGATATTAATATTGGTTTTAGCCATAATATCATATTTTCTTTGCGTAAAGAGTAAAATTGGGTATTTTTCAAGATGCAACTCCCATAAAAATACTAAATTACGAAATAGCAACACTATTATATGAATATTAAGTTACTGAAGTGTCTTTAATACAATCTAAAACACAACTCTAAAGGCTGTCACTAACTTTATATTCATTATAAGGAGACGGTACATTATGATTATAGTATTATGTGACCCCACGCCCTTTGCCTATATTTGAAACACCCACGAAGTGACGCCCTTTGCCTATATTTGAAACACCCACGAAGTGACATCCTTATTTACAAAAATTCAAATTTTGAATTTTTGCTTTCCATTGGGTGATTTTATTTTGTCGGAAATTTTTCCCACACGACACAGATTTCTCTGTGTATCCGCTTTGTAAAGTTAAAAATAAACATTTGAAATGACGTAGATCAAATAAAATAATAATAAGTTTCATTTAGAACGGGTGGCCCAGTGGGTAGTGGGTAGCGTCCCGGTCTCTGAGTCCAGAGATCGTCGCGACGCGTCGGTTCGAATCCCCACTTCGACACGACTCGATTCCTATTTTCAAGCACAAGCCGCTTAGGCTTTATTGAAAATAGTATTTACAAATTTAAATATGTGCAAATATCATAAGATTGCATAGATTTCTTTTTTAATTAAAAAAAAAAAAAAAAAATCCCTACAGATATGATGTAGATTTTTTTCCAAATTCAGGAATATGGAATGGGGAATGTTGTGGTACGTAAAGTGGCCACTTAACCCAGCCAATGACAGGTCATAAGCCCTGTAAATGCTCGAATATCCTTAATCCTGAATTTGGAAAAAAATCTACTTCATCTCTGTAGGGATATAAAATGAAATATATACCTACTCCCGTTTTGGGATAAATCCAGATTTGTGTACAAGTATTTGAACACACCTAAAATGTTGTATTAAATAAAGTTGTTGAACAGCTTTTAAAAAGCAGGGATTTACAGCTAAAATAGCAAATTTAAGTATTTTTCAGGGTCCAACTCTCATAAAAATAAGAAAATTACGAAAAATTCTTAGTAAAATAGCAACACTATATCACACACAAAACAGTTTACTGAAGTCAATCTAAAACCTTATATTACTTAGGTACTTGATTACCAGCATTCCAGAACAACGTTGTTTAAAAATAAAAAAACAAACATTTTTTAAATGAATACAAATACTTGTAGACAAATTACTGGATTATACCCATGCTGGGTAATATCTGATATCAGCCTAGCATCGGTATAATCCAGTAATTTGTCTACAAGTATTTGTATTCATTTCAAAAATGTTGTTTAAAAGATTTACTGGTTAAAAATATATAAAGCAAAATAAAAAATTGGAGAGACATCTTCAGGTGTCTTCTAGAGTAAGTAATAAAGCTCGGTAGGGCCTTACCTACACTAATAAAAGATGATTGCCAAAAAAAAATGCTTTGCAATCTTCTCAACAGATGACACCAGCATAGAGCATTCTGTTAAAGCGGAATGACGAAGACGATTTCAATATAAAGTGGTTCCAAAAATTTGTCATATATGGTTATCAAATGATGGTCGGAATAAGGAATGTTGTAGTACGTCAAGTGGCCACTTAACCCAGCCAATGACAGGTCATAAGCCCTGTAAACGCCTAGATAACCCACATTCGTTTCCAGAGTTTCTCTGTCTCTGTTGGGATATCAATAATATAAAAAAAACAGTTAGCGTCTTCGAAAAATTATTTTAGTTTGCGTGTAGTTTCCTTGTGAAATGCAGCAGTATTATAACGGCAGTTAGCTAAACGTGCTATACTATAACTGCTCCATAAATAATAGCCTGAGATAAATTAAAACGAAGAAGACGCTTCCTCAATCCTGATGTTCGTAATATTCAACTGTTATATAACAACTTTCCCCGGTGGTCAAAAGTCAAGTAAAGCGAGTAAACACTTCACTTCTAGGTATCTAATAATAATTATTAAAGTCTGCAACGCGTGACAAGTAGAAGGTACATATTATTTCCTAATCTCTAGGTAGGTAGGATCTCTCGAAGCGACGTGTTATTAGTACCTAATAATTTGTTCTAGGAAAGCAATGCGGAACTTAGAAAATGTTGGTAGGCTGATCGAGTTGGTAGGTATGTATGAGATCCCTTCATAAACCTCGAATCATTAAACTGTTTTTAATTTTTTCGCCTTCTAAGGTGAGTGTCTTGTAGTCGAGGCCTCGCCTTACTATAAGTATTTTATTAGGTATACCATTGATTTATTAATACACCTAGATCCTGCCATGCAGAGTAAATTATTTTTTTTTTTTTTTATTTTTTTTTTTTTTTTTATTGAAATAAAAATCTGTTACAAACATAATATGCCTAAACATATTGTTGGTAATATACAAAAATTCAGACATAACGTTTCTACCTCTCTAATAAAGTGGATACTTGTGTGTGGAGAGGGAGTTCGTTTTACAATTTTTAATTTTTTATATGAGTAAGTTTCATCATAAATTTTTTAAATAAAATTAAATCAAATGAAACAAAATGAAAAAAATATTCCTTTGTATGGAGTTTAGGCTGAGGTAGGTCTTATATGTTTTTTTAATTTAGTTTTAAAGATTTAGAAAAAATAATGACACGAAGATTCCGCACCTTTAATTCTTACCAATACACTTCACGGGTCCGACCTATCAGAGCCCTTCGACTGCCGGCAAGCATCCGCCCACACACCGCAAAAGGTATGGGTTATATATAGGGTTACAGTAACGGTATAAAATACTAACCCGTTCCTTATGAGGAGCGTTCATGAATTTTACGATACATCTAAAATGACTTTTTTTTTTCTCGTGGACCCGCTGTTCGCAATTATTTGGAATCCATATGCTCCACAAAGAGAGCGGATATGGTATGACGATGATGATGATACGATGAACTATTTAAATAATAATTTAAAATTGCAATAAGCATACGAACCACAATTTTTAAAATCTTGTCTCATCTTGTGCCTTTCTTATCTTATACTTTAAATGATAAAATCGCATATCATTAATATTAGCATATCTTAAATGAAAATGTTGGAATGACTTTAAATAACGCATGAAAATTTCCCCATTGATTTGGTTAATGGCGGTGGCTGAATATATAATGCACTCCATAATATAATATGCGTTATTAAACTTAATTTCCACTTCCCTAATCGTTTTACATAACACACTGCAATAAGTATGCAGTTTATTAGCTACCAATATCGGTTATATCTCTATCCGTTTCATTTTTGATCTTTGAATTAAAAATGAAAGGCGTTGTACGTTTTATTACTGAATAAAAATATCTGCAAAAGCTACTATCTTAATGAAATACATTGATTATCAAAAAAAAAAAAACTACTAGAATATATTTTTTTACTGGATTATCTTGGTGAAACCGCATTTTAAACTTCGATATGGTCACAACTTGATTGATGAAATACCCTATTAAATAGGATAAAATTAAACACAATATTATATTGGTGAATCATTATTAAGTACCTTATTACCTGTAAATAATAATTTGATTGAATGTGCCCATTTGTTTTATAAATTAAGTAGATTATCCATTTACATAAATTCATTAATTTAAAACTGCTAATAGTTTTGAGTTTGAAAACTCGTAAATATTCTTGAGTTTAAGATATGTACCTATTAAGTAGTTAATGTTTCCACTAGATAACTAGATACCTCTTACCTTTAATCTGAACATGCACATTTTGTAATATCATAAGCGTTTATCTGATGGACAAGTACAAGGAACATATTTGCAATTATTTATTTTCCATATAGGCAATCATTTTACAGGTAAGTTGGTGCTATAAAAGTGAGTTTACACACGCATAATTTATGAGGAGTAAATAATATTAGAATTTTGATTCGCGTTCACGACTAAAGGATTTTTGAAAATGTAGGTAGGTACCTACCTACCGCTGTCGTTTCGAACATTTGTCATTCAGGCTTCGTACAGATAATTAAAATTATGTTCACTTTTAATTTAATATTTAAATTAAATGCATTGGCTTTAAGAGCATATCACACCACGTGATTCGCGGCCGCTTCCCATACAAACGTATTCCTCGATTTTCTCCCTGGATTTTAACATTATAGGTTTGGTTTTTAACGCATTTTAGATATCGACCAAATGCATGATTGCATCGTCTTATTTTTTTGATATTTTATTTGTTAAAGGAGATAAATAAATTATTAAAAAAATAGGACGATACAAACACGCATCTGTAGCTCAAGCACAGATAACTATCGACGTAGTTAAAAGCGTGCTAATCACGTGCTAACGCTAACGATTTGAGCGATCACAATGACATACCGTTCAATACCGCGATCGCTGAGCCGAGCATTGACGATCTGAGCCGAGCGGAGCCGATCTACGCTATATCGCGGCCTTACGTCAAACGTCAAATCATCGCGCTTGTCGGATTTTTTATTATGTCGACTGTTTTTCTCAATATTTGGCTTGCCGAAAACCGGCTAAATTATAATAAAGATTGAATGAAGATTTGTGCGAATAAGATATATCTCGGGAAATGGCTCGCGACTAGTTTGCGCTCGTTTAATAATCCCGATCGATAACTTTTAACGCGTGTTCCATTGTGATCGCGAAAACGTTAAACATCCATGGGTAAGAAATCGTTATCACGTCGCTTATTACCGAGTCGGTACTGATCTGTGATCGAGCAATTGGTCGATATCTAAAAAGAGTGAAAAAAACATTGCTCTAATGTTAAATTTCAGGGAGGAAATCGAGAAATACGTTTGTATGGGAAAGCTGCCGCGAGTCACGTGGTGTGGTATGCTCTTAAGGTTTTAAAATAAGAAATATAATAAAATCGCTAACACTAAGACACAAAAATCCCTTATTGAAATTAACATGATAAATACGCTATTTATGTTGTGAGTACCCATCTACCTAATCCAGGCTATCTGAACTGCGTAATTTGTGGAGATAATTATTATCGTTTTACGAGTTTTGTCATAATTACAGGCACCTACGAGTATGTCAAACTGTAAAATAGCATGCGTGTAATTTAATTTACAAGTGACTGCGCCTTTAGGCCATTACACCTTACTTTATATCGGTGTTATCCAATATGTGATTGGTATTCGCTAAATGGTTTAATCATATAGGATGTAGGTAAAGTAATATAAACCAAGTTGTGCGCAGATGCCTGTAATATGCAAAAAATATTTACTGGTTCGCGACTTAAACAGATCACAAATCAAAATAACTTAGCAGACCCATATCATAAGTAAAATGCACCAAATGACTAAAGACATTTATTTTTATTTGATGTGAAAATATACCTTGATTGGGAGGATGAACAGTTTGAGCAGATTTAAACATAAATGAGGCAACATTTTGAGTGTGTCCAAATACTTGTAGACAAAAACTGGATTTCACCCATTACGGGCTAATAATTACAATTTGGCAGATATGGATATAAATTACTAGGTGAAATGGGGAATGTTGTAATACATCAAGTAGCCACTTAACCCAGCCAATGACAGGTCATAAGCCCTGTAAACGCCTAGATATCCATATTCCCTTCCAAGTTTCTCGTCTCTGTTGAGATGTCAAATTTTAATTATTAGCCCGTAATGGGTGAAATCCAGTTTTGGTCTACAAGTATTTGGACACACTCAAAATGTTGTTTATAAAAATTAGCTGGTAAAGGTTATAAGCATAACAAATTGAAGATTCATCTTCAGGCGTTTCCTAGTGGGTGATATAATTCGGTAAGAATCTCACTTGCAATTATAAAGGTTTCTACTAAAATGCTTAGCAATTTTCTTAATGGATGACAGAGAGTTCACATGTGAAGCATCGCGCCATTTTACTGTATATTGGCAGATATGGATATAAATTACTAGGTGAAATGGGGAATGTTGCAATACATCAAGTGGCCACTTAACCCAGCCAATGACAGGTCATAAGCCCTGTAAACGCCTAGATATCCATATTCCCTTTCAAGTTTCTCGTCTCTGTTGAGATGTCAAATAAATGAGGCAGTTTGTGGAATGCATCATCGAATGGTTAAGAGGGAAACCTATCTTGCGGTTTATGGGGAAAAACGTTAACCGAGAAGTCATCGATAAAACGTATTTAGCGAAATTCAGCTACCTACATGTGCATAACGTAATTTTAGAAGATTAGTATCGTTTCAAGTCATTCATATTTTTACTTATCGTCTTCTTATTCTTCTTCTTTCGCCACGTTTGCTCCTATGTGGAGCATGTGGACATCACAAGATCCCTCCAGCAGACCCTGTCAATAGCTAGCTCTCTCGCCTCCTCCCACGTCAGGCCCGCATCCATCGGCTCCGCCGAATACATCCGTCGGATGGTCATCGACGGTCTGCCAGGACGGCGGTATCCTTTTTCTCTTTACTTATCGTCTCCTGCGTTTAAATATTCAGATTTCCCAATAAATACGCCACACTCCACACACACACCACAACACAACATACACATGACATAACATAACCACTTTGCATACTATTGTTTGCTCACTTCACGTCTTCAGAAATTTGTCTTGTATATTGTGTTGTCCACGTAATTGGTGTTATGTTGTATATATTACCTCAAATTTAAAATTCTTAGCTCATTGTACCAAACATAGCACTGTGTGCACAACATTAAAATATAAATAAATAAATTAGTAGTTTTTACACAGTTTTGGAGCTATAAGGAGTAAACTACGAAAAACCCTCTTTTTAGTGACTTCTTTTTTTTAAAAGTGTTAATTCGATTGTGTTTTCATTACCATGTACTACCTACCTTAGGTAATTCTGAATATTGTTATTCGTTCAGCCCAAATGGCAATTCACTTCATTAGGTAAACAATTTAGTGAATTTAACCACTAAAATGGTCGAGTATTGAAAATATATAAATCAACGATAGAAAGGAAAAAGTGACTAAGCGACATAATATGTGCAAAGGAAAATGATACCAAGTGACATACTAATAATATGTTGCTAGGTATTATTTTCCTCTGCAGATATTATGTCGCTTAGTCATTTCCTTTCCACAGTCGAGATAAATATTACACAGTGGACATATTCGGAAACAATAATTAGCTACTATCACTCTGTATGTAAATTAATATCCAACAGTGTCCATTAAATTCACTAAAATGTCATTCAATTTTCCAAGCGTCATTCAAATTCATTGATGTCATTACTAATTCTTTACGGTTTATAGACAAAGAGGTCTAAGTAAAAAGTTGGGACTTATCCGGAGAAATGACTTATATTGAATAGAAAAAAACTTTCTCGCTAATGATATTACATAATATTGCAGTCCTACTAAAATTGATAGGGACTTGCAACATTTTTATAATTATTCATCAAATCAGTATAAGTTTAAGAGGTTAGTTTTTAAATATCGTTTTTCAATATAATTGGCGAAAAATAATACGGCGAAAAGAAATAGATATAGTTTTTGGTCATATTTTTAAATTAGAGCTTAATACGTCAAGAGAATGATAAATAAAATGAAATAATTTTTAAAAAAACGAGCAAGGAAATCCATTATTTGTAATTATTCATATAATATAGGTATGCATTGTAAAAAATTCCTGTATTATTTTTTTACTTATTAAAAACATCATGTACAATTACATAGCAAGTGTACAAGGGCGGACTTATTGCTTTTAGGCAATATCTTCAAACCAACCCTTGAAATTATTAAATTATTTTTAACTAATATAAAGTGTCAATAAGAAAATTGTAAATTGCTCATGAGCGCCTTGAGGTATTATACGAAAACGGCGCTGTATAAAAAATTAGCAATGATAATAATAATATTGTATATAGCTGTGTTTATATTAATGTATAGCTGTTGTTTATATTAGTATAGCTTAAAGTTGTAATTAATTAATCTTAGAAAATATGTTGAACAACTAATTAAATCTTTTATCATGCCTTTATATGTAAAGGAAATAGTATTTAACTAATACTATCCCTTATCTACAACTAATGGTGCATAGAGCACTGCACCGGTAAATCATGTGCAGTGTATCTCGTAGTATTTTACTGGATTAAAAAAAGCATTAGGTAATTTGTTTAAAAATTATAATATAATAAAAACTGTCCTCTTACAATAATATTACCTATAAGTTATGGACGTGAAACAATTTAAATGTTAATAATAAATTAATTTTAAACGATTTTTTTTTATCCGAGATAAACTTATCAATCTGTGTTTGCTCATAATTATTCAATGTGGTATTTTGAAACTGGTTTCGCATAATACACATGCAGTGGATGTCATAATTTGACAGGAAGACAACTTTTTATTGATGGCTACGTATTAACGAAATTTGTATTCTTTATCTTAATTGTTTTACAGATAACGTTTTCTGAGCGAGTGACATGACGACTTTCATTATCTGGTGAGGATAATTATTTAAACACTTTACGTTACTCACATTTGCTATGCTCGGGACAATTTATTGATTTTATTATAAGTATGGGTATTTTCTTCGTACCTTGTACATGTACAAGTCTAGTATTTAATGTATTTTAATATTAATTTCATATAAATGTTTCATGGGTGATACTGGCGCTGAAGCATAAGTCTGATCATCTTGCCTTCATGTAAAAAATTATTAAGATTCGCTGCACTTGTGTATCAATGCAGTGCCCTATGCACCATTGGGCGCAGATAAGGGAGAGTAGTAGTAGTAGTATATTTTTATAAGGTGACTATGAGATCTCAGGGTCCAAATTTTATTTAATTTTTAATTTTTTTTAAAGTACATGTTTCAATATGTACATATTTTTATTTATTTCTTTAAAAAATCTTATAAAACATACATGTATTATATTCCCAGGAGTTATAAAAACTCATTTTGGGACCGGTATTATTCACATTTTTAATTACATATTGCACAATCAAAAAGACGAATAAGAAAGACGATTCAAAATTAACACATTCAATCTTAATCCTAAACATCATATCTATCATTGAAAAACATATTTAAATACAGATCTTTAAGGACTCTACTATGTATTGCTTTATTAAAATGTCAAACAAAGAGAAGTCTTAAATGAATTTCGCGTTCCTTCCCAAAAAAGAAACACGTTCTTGTGTTTAGGAAGGGACTTACACATTGAAGCAATTCATATTTTTTTTAGATATTTTAACTTATATTATTTTTACTAATATTTATTTTCAACCTACCTAATTATGAGTATGATATTTGGATCCATTACTTTGATTGGTATAAATAGAAGATTGATTCCTTTTATAAATTCACTCCCAATAAAACGGTGAAGAGATCTCAATTTGATGAGCGCATTGTCCCCATTATAAATAGAGCTAATGACTTTCTAAATTTATTATAGGTACCTATAGACTAAAAAGAAATTATTTTATTTCAGAAGTTATTGTTAGAAATATTGAAAGATTAATTTACTCTTAAGAAAACATAAATGAACGTATATAATACGTATTAGTAAATATATATAATATAAAGCACACTTTATACGGGACAGTTTGCTGTTGCGCAGAACGCGACGTCGGACCATAGAATACACAGTCGGACTGCCATAAATGTTGCCATACTAATAATCTCTATCGTCGCCTATCTTATCGTTTTTTTGCAAATCTATCGATTTCGTGGAGATATATCGAATCTACTGAAAAGTACAACCGATTTACCAATTTTGGAGTCATTTTAATTTTAAAGCATTTATTTTATGCAATTATAAGCGCAGATAAATCAAACATATTATGAATTACTTTAGGGACTTCTACCAATCTTACAATTTGGCAACATTACTCATCTGTCAAATAGTCGTTATTCGATATTTTGAATTTCGATCTAGGATTTCAGTTCATTGTTATTATTATTTTTAACATTATATTCATATTCGCCATAGTAAAAGTTTATCAAAGTTTATTTGTAATATTACCGATTCTATATTGAATATTACTGTCGTTATTGCCGCGGGTGATGCGCGCGCTAAAACTGTGTGGAAAAATGTGTGGAATTAGCGCACAGTGAGAATCTGACACTAGCGCACAGTTTTTCATCCAGTTTTAGCTTTATACGGGACAGTTTTCAGACTGCACAGGAAACTGTGTAGTAAACTGTTTCGTATATAGTGGGCTTTAGACTAGAAAGTGTAGAAACTTAAGACCCATTTGTTATCTAAATATTTTGATTAATTTGTATAATATTGTACTTTCTACTCACAGAATGACTTACATTCACGTAAAATTTCCTTAACCGTTAAATTCAATATTTAAAGCACCCTTGAGGTATATTTATACGAAAACGGTGCTATATAATGATTATAATAAGAACTCTCGTACGGTTAACTTCAAAAACAAATATCTTAATTCTTTCTACATGAGACGGTTCGAAGTTTTACTTATGGAATCGGGCATTCACTTTTTAAGACATTATATTGATTTTATAATTTGTTGTAATTAAATACTTATAATAAACGGGTAGCAAATTTTTGTATTGCAGGGTTCATATTATAATGATAACCGTCGCCTCTTTAAAATTCGGGTCACCGAACACAAATTTAGAACCACGTACAACAATCTGTAGAAACAAAGTTAGGTACTTGATATGGTCGATAAATCCAATCGTATTTTAAATACATGTATTTGATAGACAATGATTAATCTTTCAAATTTAAAGACACTTTCCGATGATTGCTATTTTTTTAAATTAACCATGTCCGTAAGAACACTCTCAATTCAAATAATTAAAACTTGAATCGAGCATTCAGGATAAAAAATAATAGCTAATATTTATATGGGACTCGATAATTTGTCTAAAAATCTTTCCGTTGCGATTTTGTTGCTCAATTAAAAGGTAGAAGTATAATCTTAAAAATTATTCTGTTTTTTTTCATCCTCTTTATTATTCATGGTTATGTTTACAAAAAAAATATTGAATAATGAATACCTATGTATAAAGAAAAAACTAGAAGCAATTACAACTTTTTTAGTATAGGAGAGAGTATAATATTGTATTGACAATTTGTTAATAACTTACAATAAATTTAAATCGTATTAATAATGGACAAATTAATCATGTTTATAAATAGATATCGACTTTTAATGCAGCTGTTTAACAGTACAGGTTTTTTGCAACTGTTTTTTGTTAATAATTATAAATTGATGGTGTAGCCACCATTATTAAAAATGAATCTTGATTTAGATCATGCTGAAATAAAATAATGATTAGAAAGTAAATCGAGAAGGAAATATGTTCAATAATTCATATGATTAGGAATTCGATTAAATATGTTTTTAAAATTACGAGTATAAAAGCATAAATTATCGCTAAAATCGATTCTGCAATAACGTTTACTTCAAACTTACAATGAACTGTAATAACCCTTAATTGAACCAAGTGTGGTGGATCAGTGGTAGTGTCGCGCGCTTGCTTGTGCCTAAAGATCCCCGGTTCGAATTCCCAGTCCGCCACGACTTGATTTTATTTTCAATCACAAGCCTCTTGGGCTCCAATGAAAAAAGTACTAACCTACTGATTTACAAATTGAAACATGTGCAAATATCAAAAGATTGCATAGATTTCTTTTTCCTAGTATTTATATTACCACGCAGGGTTACAATATACGATGTGTAGTTTTTTTTATTCCGTAATTGGGTTTCAGGGACGAAACTTCACTTTGGTCACTTTAAAATAAAATCGAATATTTTCTTAAAAAACTATGTGTATGGTATTCACTTTTTTTCATTATTCAACTATTTTCATTACAGGTGGCTTTAGAATGAAGTAAATACAATTTTTCTTTTACTTATTCAGAAAATTCGATTTTGTTTTATCGATTATGTCACGTAACCCTGTAGTGTAGATACTCATTCATGATCGTATCCCAAAAGAGGACAATAATAATATGTAAGGTATTGCAACTTTACGTAGATATTAACATAATAATTTATCCATAACCAAACAACTTAAAGCATAATATTTCAATCTTAAGCACACTTTTGTGCAATAAATGGCATTTAAGTTCTTATATAAATATAAATTTGCCGTTCTGAATAAATCCATTATATACATTTCATTGCTGATTTTATTGTCAATCAAGACAAAGATGATGACCTTTAGAGATCCATAGAGCTATAAAACGTTTTATTCGCCACCAGAACAAAGGTTAGTAGGAATATTTTAAATCCAAATTCAATGACTTGGCTGAAATATTCAGTGCTAGGGTTATGCGCACTAATTTAATAATTGAAATTAAAATCAGCAAAACAAAAAAAACTTTTATGTAACAAGTTAAGAGAAAGATAGAAAAATCACAGTTACAATGTACATGTACATACATACATTAAATTAATTCACTTGAAAAAATAGTCGTTCGCTCTAGAACTTGGACGTAAAAAAAACTTGAACTAAGAAAATAAATAGTATTGATTTTGACCAAAATAAATATGCGTTCATAAAATCCAGAATAAGTTTATCAAAAGAAGTCTGACTTTCAAAAGGTATAATGATAATCGATAAAATAACTTTTCGTTGTCTGTAAAGTCGGCTTACGGACGATAATTTTACGTGATAACGTCATTAGAAAACATTGATGAAAAATAGCATACTTTTATGAATTGAATTGAATTATTATTACTGAATTATCATTATTTTGTATAATACAAAGGAGGAGTTAATTGAAAATTATTTTTTTTTCCATAAATTATCATTTTTTTGCACTCGTTAATTTCACTTTCACTTTGTAGCTTGTGTGCTGCTGCTGTCTCCCTTCTACTCGGACGCATCGGCCGATGGAGTAGAAGAGAGATAGATGCGTCACAAACCGAACCTTAGGCCGATCGTGCCTCTCTATCGCTTGTTCCGCGCTCTCGCTTGCACACTCGGCTCAGGCGGAACGTGACAATGAGTCATGCTTTTTCGTGTGTTCAGCCGGCGTTCATCGATTTATTAGACGTTATCACGTTAAAGCAAATCACTTAAGGATCTATGTTTGCAAATAAGCACAAAACAGAGCCTTAAGAATGTGTTGTGAAAGGAAATGAAGTTTATTGTAGAGGGCTTACTAACCTGGCATTAGAAAATAAACCAATAGCGCCAGTGCAATGCAGACCGCAGCCAGAGCAAGGGGCCATCGCAGCAGCTTCAGGGGACCTCGTATTCGCGACCTGCCATTGGTCCATCTCCCCCCACCACCGTCCCCCCCGCTCTCGGGCCCGGACAGCTGCGCCACTCGGTACAGAGAATCGGGGTGCGTTCCCTGAAAACAAAAATGTGTAAATTGGTAGAAAGTTGGATAGGGAGGAGCTTTAAAAACATGTTTAAGGTAATCAAATAATTGGGGATGTAGAAACTGATTGAAGGATTATGATCTCATGGAAGGGCCCAACAAGTGGACTTACTTGGTGACAAAAGCGACGGGCGTGTATCTCCATGAGGCTTTGAGAGAGAGGTTGATGGAAGTTAATTCTAAATTCTTCACCCTACTGCTACGACTATGACTGCTTTGGTGTAATTAACGAAGTACAATTCCGTTGTATTCACAGACTTCTCCCTTGTGTGTTAAGGGAAGTTCCCTTGTGTTCCCTTCTCTAAAAAAAGTTCATCATCATCATCTCAGCCCGTTGAGGTCCGCTGCTGGACATAGGCCTCCCGATCCTGCGCTGTCCCTATCCACTGTCTTCCAGCAGACTTCCTGATGTCGTCCACCTATCTCATCGGTGGACGTCCTTGAGGCCTCTGGTTCCTCGGTCTCCACACCAGAACGCGTTTCGTCCATCTGTCGTCCGTCATTCTGGCTATGTGACCGGCCCATTTCCACTTCAACCAAGCAATTCGCTGCACCACGTCGCAGACCTTTGTCTGGCGTCGGATCCAATCGTTCCTTTTTCAGACTCTTAATGTTATTCCAAGCATAATCCTCTCCATGCTCCTTTGTAACTTATGGGAGGATTGCTTAGTCAGAGTCATTGTTTCCGTGCCATAAGTAAGGACGGCCAGAATGCATTGGTTGAACACTCGAGTCTTGAGTGAGTTGGAAATGGAGCTTCGGAATGTGGAATTTAGCTTCAAAACCCTCAAATATCAATATTTACCAAAACGTCTGGAATCTTATGTATTTGGGATATACCGCTAAAATGATGCACATTTATTTTCAGTATATTATACGAGTACATACCTAGGCCAATACCATTTCATGGATGAATATTTTTGTTTGTTTTAAATATACCAAACACCAGAACCTGGCTGTGGTCTACTTGCGTACTTAGCGTACTGAAGCGTATGACTGATCATATTACTTTCATGTAATAAAATGCTCAATAGACACGGCACTTGGTGTACCGATGCAGTGCCCTATGCACCATTGGTGCGGATAAGGGAAAGAAGCAGTAGGATTAAATTCCATTCTAATAAAACTTCCTCCCTCTTTCTGGCACAATATTTACAAGTATTTAAAAATATCCCCAAAATTGAAATACGTATTAAGATATGTCAACGACGCCGATGTGAATATACGTACCTACCTTTTCTAAAAAAATGTGCTTGTACTAAGTGAAAGTTTTTTTTTGGTTTTGGCAACCCTGTTTCCTATTTTCAACTTACGTACGGGCCAGTCTTCGTGCCGTATTGTATTCTAATGTATATTTCATTATGATGGATCATGGCTGTATCAACTTTATTCGCTGACTGAATTTTATTGATTACATCTCTCCGTAAACTATCCATCTAAACGTGGTCTCCATTAATCAAGAACTGTTATCCTCTGCTAAGAATCTCAGCGATAACAACTGAATTCGTTCTGCGATCGTAAGACCCTGTCATAGAAGTAACTTTCCTTTTAGATTTTGCTGTAAAGGAGAGTTATTTTACAAGAACGCAACCAACGCCACGATGCGATGCGACCGATGCGACGCGACGTTGTCAAACAATAAATTTATCATAATGTATTTTAAATGCCTTAATATAGTTTTGTACTATTTGGAACCATCTTCTAGAGAATATGCCTACTATTTTGAGCTTACGATTTGGTATTTTACGATTCGGCTACAGCTTATAATAGGTCAATACTTTCTAAGGCAGAATGTTATTGTTTGCCTTTGGATTATTTTTCCGTTATAACCAAAACCTTCTTTATCTTTTGTACGCAACAAAAAGACTAAGAGCACGGCATAACAACCCAAGATAACATAACTTATAAGAAGCGTTATTACGAGATGTTAAAAAAAAAGACCTTCATTCCTTTCTTGGTATCCTGTAATTAGTATAAGGTTCTAAATAATTTCTATGTAACTCATGGGATATGAAAGATAAGGGACGATGATGATAGCTTTTTTTTACTCTATTTTCCGATTTTTAAATTCGCACACGATTTAAAGATTCTAAAAGTTTTGAATCGGTCGGTCCATGGTTTTATTGAAATATTGCTAGTGAAAACTCTCACAAAGAAATGTCTCACTGATTAATTTATTACTGATTCAAACACTGTTCTATGGGAAACCCTAACTAACTAACTAACTAACCATCACGCCATTTCTCCGTAGGGGTAGGCAGCAAGGATAGAATGCCACACCACTCTGTCCTGGCATACTTCTCTTGCTTCCTCCACATTCATACATCTTCTCATGCACGCACGTCGGTTATTCCGACTTCTTACATGCCCACTTTCAAGTATTTCATTTGGTCATGCCATGTCTTTCTCGGCCTTCCTCGCCTTCTACATCCTAGGCACACTTGCATTTAAACTTCTTTTAGCCGTTCTTTCATCACTCATTCGCTCCACATGACCAAACCATCGTAAAAGCCCTTTCTTAATTTTGTCGATAATGCTTATCTCAACCTTGCACTCTGCTCTAATTTCGACATTTGAACACCTATCATACACAGTCTTACCACACATTCGCCTGAGAGATCGCATTTCAACAGCATTTACTTTCACCCTTCTTTTTCCAACACCACGCTTCACTACCATACATAAGGGCCCAATAACGTTATTTTGTTTTCATTCCGAAGAAGTCGTCAATCTGATACACAGACAATAAATTATTATGTACTGTATATTACTGGGTGGTCAAATTTAGAAAATAAATTAATTGTGTATTCATCGACTGTAAAAAATAAAATCTACATACATAGATACATTATGATACAAATCACCATCCATACATAATGTATAAAGACGCTTCTGTTTAAAGACAAACAATAAGACAGTAATACATATAAGCAAATAATAAGAAAAAACAACTATTCAATGTGATATTCTTCTATTCTCTGTCATTGGGCCTCCTGATCCCTTTAGTTATAGAGGCAAAACTTATCACGTGACAAGGGAAAACAGCTGTCACTTGATAAAAGTAAATAATTAAAACCAAAACATCGAGTTTGATTCTAATAATATGTGTAATATGACGTTTTTTAAAATAAATCCCAACTCAATCAATAAAAATCCCATTATTTGGACGTTCTAGAACGAACGGTGCTTTACCATAATCATCACTCCGTATCCGCTCCCTTTGTGGAACATATGGATACCACAAAATGTCTCCATGTTAAGCAATCGGCCGCTAGTTCCCGTGTATCTTCCCGGGTCACTGGACATTCATATTTAATATTTAAGATAACAATCGTAGCATTGTACAAATGAGATTGGGTGAGTTCGATGTCCAGAGAATGGTAAGTCATGTTTTTGGCAGTTTTTCAGGCATGTATTTTCGCAATCGTCAGAACAAGTAGTCAAAATGATTTCATAAATCGCACTAGCGAAGTGTCAGTATAAATTATCGGTGAAAGCTTGTAATGGAACACATCTTAACAAGGAAAGAATGGTGAGAGGTATCATACCTACTATCTGCCAGTGCAGTGGCGTGCGTTACCTACCCAAAAGATTTTTTTTATGTTCAACTTTCACTCGTTTTACTTACAAGTTAGGCTTTTACCTAAAGTACTGCCTTTTTTAACTTTTTGTGCCAGTATCTCACATTTCCGCAAAAGAATAAAAACCCTATTTGCGAGCACAGTTTGTGTGCCAACTTGTATAAGGCAAAACAATATATTTTTCGAGCACAGTACGTCGGGGAATGTCAAAACATCATCATAATCATACCATATTCGCTTCCTATGTGGAAAATATGGAATCCACAAACTGCCTCCAGGCCAAGCGATCGGCCGCTAGCTCCCGTGCATCCTCCCAAGTCACGTCTACTAAACTCTCTTCACTCTAATAAAAGCTCCACCCTTTCCATAGAACGCGACCGATTCAAAGACTATTGAGTCTTCTTTTAGACTTTTTTATTGGACTACTAAAACGTCCATTGCCTTTCTCAATTAATAACATAATTAAGTAAAATGTTTCCCTACTGCCGACGAATTGTCAATAGTGGACGACCAGGACGCCGAGAACCTGATGCCTTGTAAAATAGGCAAGCATGGTTAAGGCTCTCGGGAGGCATACGTAGTATATGGCCCAGCCAGCCGAAACGCCTTCGCCGGATGACAGTAGATACCAAGGGTTGCAGTGTCCGTTGCCTCACCACAACACAAAACTGGATTTATTATTATAACATTATTGAAATATTAAAAACAGTTAGCGTAAGAAGGTAGGTAGGTACATATATAATGTTTTTTTTTCGAGCTCTCAATAAATTGCATGGACGCCCCTGCCACCTACTATCTACCTAATGGAAGGATCGTGTTTACGTACTTAAAGTACCTTAACATCGTTGTGGGTGGGTAATGCTCATAAAATGTCCACATAAATTAGTTACCAACTCACATTACTTTCCGGATTTAAATTCAATGCGTAAAAATTGCATTCCCTAAATAAAATATCCACCTACACTTTTTCGCATGCAGAATTTATCGAAATACTTTTATTTCAAGAAATTGTAAAGGACACTTAAAAAACAGAGAAATTCCGTTGACATATCGCCTCCTTAATACTACAATTAGATAACCCCGATTTTTTTTAAATTATTTTTTTATTTATTTAAAAAAAAAAAAATCTATGCAATCTTATGATATTTGCACATATTTCGAATTGTAAATACTATTTTCAATATTTACAAATCGGCTTGAGCTTGAAAATAGGAATCGAGTCGTGTCGAAGTGGGGATTCGAGCCGACGATCTCTGGGTGACAGCTAGTGACCCACTACGTCACTCATACTTCATCACTAGGCATCTACGTCATCACTAGACATCTATGTCACACGTTTCAAAGTATGAGTGTATTATCCCATGTGCTGGAGGATTTAGACGGGGAAATTTGATAATAAGTGGTGTTATATATATCAGCTTATAAGCTGTCTGGAGATCGGATATTTACTCGGTTAAAACAAAATGCCGCCTTTATAACTCCTGCATCACACCTGTTACTTCTCTATGGCTGCGAATCGTGGACACCTAACTAGGGCCCAAGACAGCAGAATACTAAGTTTTGAGAATTGGTGTCTTAGAAAGAATTTTAGGTGTGCGGTGGTTTGACTTTGTAAGGAACACAGAGGTGAGGCAACGGACACAGCAACCCTCGGTATCTCTACTGTCATCCGGCGAAGGCGTTTCGGCTGGCTAGGCCATATACTACGTATGCCTCCGAGAGCCTTAACCATGCTTGCCTATTTTACAAGGCATCAGGTTCTCGGCGTCCCGGTTCGTCCACTGTTGACAATTCGTCGGCAGTTTGCGTCAGAGCTGCGGGACGTGGACTTGACTTGGGAGGATGCGCGGGAGCTGGCGGCCGATCGCTTGGCCTAAAGGCAGTTTGTGGATTCCATATGCTCCACATTGGGAGCGGATATGGTATAATCTGAAATAATGAAATGGTGTTATAATGAAATATTAAAAATTTTGTATGAAAGCGCCACTTCTAGTGAAATCTTTTTCGAAGTCTACCGCCCATCGCTAACCTATTTGTTTTATAAAATTACTCGAAATTTAAGTATGGATTAATATGAACATTAACAAAAATGAAATTTGATAAGAGATTACGGTTAAATATATAAGCAAATAAATTGAGCATAGTTGTTGATCCTGAGATGATATATATTTTCAAATGTGAAAGTTTGAACACGCGAACACAATATACCTTTTGCTGTCTACACCTTTCACTAAATTATATATTTTTATCAAAAAACTTGGCGGCAAACTAATAAAGCTTTTCCTTCTAAATTACATAAAATATGTCAGTAAGATTAATATGTAACTTTCTGCATAACGTTTGTTTATTACCTACAGTTAAATCTTGATTCATCGCGTCAGGTTAATCGGGAAGTAAATCAAATAATATAGTATTTTTTACAAAAACGTCAGTCTAGTGTTTCTATGTAACATATCTCACTTCAGTTCTTTCTTGTTTAGTATTAAATTGAGAATGAATCCGAAATTATTTTTTTTTTTCCGTCAATTCGAAAAGCGTGCGGAAATTACTTCATGGAATCCATATGGTAACTAACTGAATAACTAACCATCACGCCCATTCCCCGAAAGGGTTTAACGGAGAGGATAAAACGCCACACCACTCTGTCCTGGGACACTCCCCTTGCTTCCCCTTAGCTTCCACATTCACACATCTTCTCACGACGATTATTCCGACTTTTCACATGACCATAAATACCAATAGGAATATGCGATAATGATGATTTGTACCTACTAAATAATAAATAATATAAGTACGTAATATCGAAATACTACTACTGGTGCATAGGGCACTGCATAGGTACACCAAGTGCAGTGTATCTTGATCATTTTATTACGTGAAGGTATTACATAAGAAAATCACAAGTAAATAAATATTTCATGTTGACCCCTACGGGAATCGAACCGCGACCACATACACGGTAGCCAAATGCGCGAGGCGGATTCGTAATCTCTGTTGATGTATTTTATGATAATTAAAAAAATATATTTTATCAAAACAACGTTTTGGTCATATTTATTCTTACTGAAAACATATAAATATAGGTATGGACATGATACACTGTGTAACAAAACTCGATGTACAAGCGAGAAATCAGTGAATCTACATTATATTTGGAGTCGATTTTGTAGATTTTTTTTTTTTTTATTTGACCCTTAGTTTTCGAGAAAATTGAGTACGAAGTTGATTCTTTTTTCGATAATTTTTTGCAAATTGTTATCAAATATCATTTTCAAATTTACTATCCATAAAGAAAACTAAATAAAAAACCCACATTTGAATTTGAATTTGACTAAATTTGCCGTACTTATTAAAGCTTTATACTGACAGAAAGATATATCGGTACATAATATGCCCGTACTGATGCTTGAAGTTTAATGTACCAATATTGGTATATTATCGCCTCTTGGGCTGTCTTTACATTTCTTCCCTTTCTCTTTACAGTTCTTATCTTATGACAGTTAACATGACAGTCTTAACTGATGTACTTGTAACGCATTGTACATTGTACGGGCAATTCAAAGCCTTTTAGACTTCGAACGAGAAATCACTAGAAGGGGCGTTTCCATACAAATTTTCTAAAAATATACTCTTCCGAGGGTTAATTTCATGACACCACTTATTATTCCACCGTCTAAAGACTCAAGAACTTAGGCCAATACACGAAGCGTGTAACGTAGATGTCTAGTGATGACGTAGATGCCTATTGATGGTGTAGTGAGTGTTGTAGTGGGTAACTAAACACTAGACTCGGTAGTATTTTTAAAGTACGGAATGTCACTTCTCTGAAATTCTTGTTCGGAACTTTAAGACCTTTTATTACTAGTTTATTTTAAATTTAAAGTTTTCAGTTCTGTAAACTCCTAGATATTGATTTTCCGTTTTGGGGAGATATCAATAGTTAGAAATGATACATATACAGAATTAAATATTGGCTATGGGAAACTATTTTATTAGTAGATTGTTATTTTTGGTTGATCAAGAGAGATTCTGCGACTAGAAAGTATGGTCGATGAAATTAATGGGGTTTTTAATTTTTTCACTGAAAAGTAAGATAAATGAAAACTAGCTACTAAGTTCTCTAGAATATGATGTGCTCTTCAGTTGTCCAGAAAATTAATAAAATATGTAAAAAATTAAGGCATTTGTTTTTTTTTTTCGTAGAATCCAAACAATTATTAAATAACTTAGAGTAAATGCTATACTGTTTTAGAAGCTGTATGGCTATTAAAACTCTTGAATTTCATTTGAAAGCAGGAGCAGCCTTAAGGAAATTGCTTTTGAGCAAAAAACCTGCAAATGTATAATCCTATGATCATGAAATTCCCGTACAATGCGAGCTTTTTAAATTGAAAATAAATAATCAACTGTGAGACCTGTGCAGTGTGCATGTTGTGTTCATATCGTTTTTCAATCTAGCGTTATTGTCTTGACTGCAAGGACATTCTTTCAATCAAATCAGAAAATGTTTTTCGTGTAATGAACAGACTGAAAATAATTATAAAAACCTTTTATTTAATTTACTCGATGATACCCAATCAGATACTTTAGACTTTAGACTGTTCTGTACAGGCATGGGCAGGAAAGCGTCAGTCAGATTTGTAAACAAACATGCGTTTTGACCGGATCTCGGACATCCGCTTTACTATGGATTATTTATCAACGATAAAAATGAAAGTGTACAAGACAGTCTCTGACTCAAATAAGTTATTGAATAGCACCAAATAAACAATTCTTAAGATAAAAAGGAAGCCCATAAAATTAAAAGAATATTGGGTGTACGCTGGTTTGACTTTGTACGGAACACAGGGGTGAGGCAACGGACGCAGCAACCCTTGGTATCTACTGTCATCCGGCAAAGGCGTTTAGGCTGGCTAGGCCATATACTACGTATGCCTCCTGAAAGCCTTAACCATGCCTGCCTATTTTACAAGGCGTCAGGTTCTCGGCGTCCAGGACGTCCACTGTTGACAATCACTGTTTGCGTCAGAGCTGCGGGACGTGGACTTGACTTGGGAGGATGCACGGGAATTGGCGTACGATCGCTTGGCTTGGAGGCAGTTTGTGGAATCCATATGCTCCACATAGGGAGCGGATATGGTATTATGATGATGATAACGTTAGGCCTGGTTGACAATATTAAAAACACATGAAACCATATTTATATATTGATCTCTGAGTTTGTTGTAGATACAAAAGCTTCATAAGATTAAATAAACTCAAGAAATATTGCTTTATTTTCACTAAATATTACATTCGTATTGTGGCCCACATAAATATTACAAATCTAAACGATACTTTATGCACTAATAGACTTGATGTAAAGGAAAATGAGTTTCCATTTTTTTTTGTAAAAGAAAGTCAATCGAAGTTCAAATCAAATCTTTTATTCAATTGAAATAGGTGGGTATAGGGCGGAATTTCGTTTGAACTTTAATTAAACATAAATGATAGATAAAAACTGGTTCAGCTTGTTACTAAAGTGACACCTGACGGAATAGTAATCAAGACATCACTGTCATTAAAATTTATGAGTATTAATTAACGGTTAATCATAATTATTACTAAATTAATGTAGCGCTTAGCGCGTAAATAGATTATTGAGCTGAGTAAGGTAGCATAGAGCTCCTCTACTTGGTTGGAAATAAAAATGTTGAAAATTAACAAAGATACGAGGCCATATGAAAAAGTTTCCCATTCGGATTATCGATCTATTCGTTAAAACTTACTGCTAAAATGCTTTACTACATTATTTACTACAGTGCGGTGCTTAATTTGCCATCTCCATATAATAGATTTGTAATATTTATGCTGATGCGATTAGTAGCTTACTAATTTAGTTAACTAGCTTAATTTTTGTTTGGTTTTTGTTACAATAAATAGTTTTATGAATAAAGTAATTGCTTTTTTACTATTTTCCATATCCCAGCAGCTTGGCAGCTTCGACTACTGAAGACGAATTAGTCAAAACTGTAACGTAAATGTATTGAAATAGTTGAAAGTACCCATAAAATGAATGTTCAATTACAATTATAAAAAATAGGCCATGCGAGTTTTTTTGTATTGGTATTTTTATCTTCAAGACGTTGAATCAGTTTGAATACCGGGCAAAAAAAATTGTATCATGAATGACAGGTCTTTCAACGGGTTAACACGTCAATCGAAAAAAGAGATCTATGTCTAAAATCATTATTGTCCTCGATAATATCCTGTGTTTCAAAATTTTCAAATTTTGCACACACTCGAACAACAATACCACTTTTTTACAAAATTCAGCTTGCACAACAAGTTGGGTTAATTCCTCACGGTTCGTTGTTAAAATGTCCATTGTTTCTGATAATTTAAATGTGCGGAGTAAAATAACATTGTCCATTCAAGATGGTGACCGAACGGGACTAACGGAAGTCATCAAGGTTAAATGAATAGATAAAACAATAATAACTAACTAACTAGTAACTTCGACTAATCTAAAAATGAAAAATAACTAGGACAATAAAGTAATAATCTAATTATAATTTTTCTGTAAAAGTTTAAGTCGCCATTTTGATTACAAGCGTTTCTCCGTACAATTTCAACATTTCCACATGACGAACCTGTTATATAAATGAATGCACTGAAAATTGTCAGTTAACAAAAAATTCTGGAAACAATATTTAGTTTTGTATACTGTAGAGGAACGAGCACGGACTAGGAGAATTGAACAATGATTTAAAGTTCGCACCCAAGTGATAAGATCCAGAAGGCAGACAAGAAGCTGTACAAAAGATATAGGCGCACCAGCAAAAGCTGCCTGCCTATAATAATGATAATAATCACATTTATTTATTTATATTTACGGACAAATCCATTTTAAGTACAAAGATAAGCATAATAGGGATAACAAAGCAGTAAATAAATTGACAGAACATTAAATTGGTGAAGCTAAGACTAATAATAATAACAATTCGTAATTAATAAAAAAATTGTGTAATATTAAATATCAACATTTAAGTTTGTCGAAATTAGGTCCAAATAAGTTAACAACTTCTGAATTGCATGAAAAAGAGTTTTTTATTTCATTTTATTTTTTACTTTTTATTTTAAGTACTTTGTTTTTAGTAAACAAATAATCGTATAAACCTGGTTTCCAATTAAACGATTGGAAACCTGATTAGCTTGTGACTCGCTTAACTAGCTGTTCAATTTTTTCCCACTCTCCAAATTGCATTATAGGCTAATGTTATACATTTATATACAAGTTATTATTCTCTACGTAATCATTTCGGAGTAAATCTTCTCACGCCCCGTACTTAGTTAGTTCATTGTGTTAGTTAATTATGTTTTGAAATATTAAATAATTGTTTAATGGATTACAAATAGACGATTATTTTGGATGTTTTACATTGCTCTAAGCGGAGTTAACATTGTTCTATGCGAAGTTTACATTGCTCTATGCGGAGTTTACATTGCTCTATGCGGAGTTTACATTGCTCTATGCGGAGTTTACATTGCTCTAAGCGGAGTTAACATTGTTCTATGCGAAGTTTACATTGCTCTATGCGGAGTTTACATTGCTCTATGCGGAGTTTACATTGCTCTATGCGGAGTTTACACAACATGCAAATTTTGTAGCAATTTTTTTGCTGACAGCTGACACTTTAATTTTATTTTGAATATTGAACTTTGTATGAGATATGCTAAGTATTTTTTATGTTGACAAATTACAATTTTTTTTATATAAAAATTTTTTTAAATTTATTTATACACGCCCAGGGGCTTTTACTATTAATTTTATTAGATTTTTTTAACTCACCTACTAATTTCTTAGTTATGATGATAAATATATTCCGCTGCATTGCTTTTGGGGTGATTTTTCACGCCGATACTAGTTAAGGGTTGATTGTTGATGTTCCGTTTTGATAAATATCTCTAATACGCGGCCTCCGTAGCGTAATGGCTAAGACGCTGGACCCGAGATACGCAGGTTCCGGGTTCGATTCTCAGTGAGAACACAAAAATCGAAAATGATTTTTCTCAAGCCTGGGTGTTTGTGATGTTGTTCCCCTCTGTAATTGGGCCTCCTGGCCCGTTGAGGTGGTTAAAATTTTTTTTCTTCTTAAAAACTTTTTTTTTATTACATGTATTTTAATTCGTTTTTCTGTTCACCTAGGAAATCGAGAAACGTAATATGTAAGTAACCTATCATCATATTTTAATAGTTTTATAACATTTATATTTAGAAAAGTGTAAGTGTATTTAATCCACTTTTCTCATAAATAAATACTTGGAAAAGTGAAAATCATCTAGTGTCAACGAAGCCTATTTAAAATATATATAATACATCATTTATATTAATGGAAAATCTCAAAACGTATCTAGTGTAAACTCGGCCTAAGCACCGGACGGAGATGGAATGATCCAGTTATCAAAAGATAATTGAATTTATATAATCACTTTTACTTTCGGGTACTGGGCAGACTTAAGTTAGCTGATAATTTAAGAAATATCACGATTTAATAGAGGTATTTGGAATTGATTTAAATTATAAATACTGTTATTAAAAGATATTTGGAATTGATTTAAAATTATAAATACTGTTATTAAAAGATACCATTTTTTATGAATAAAATTTAATTTAAATTGCTAAGCACTAAAATTTTTTCAAGATTAATGTAAATAGGCAGGACGTAATTACAACACAACAAAAATTATAGTAGTTTTTTTTATAAGCCAGTCATATGACATAGTATTTTCTTAATCTAATTAGAATTTTTAATTTACAAAACTTATAAATATAGGAACAACCAATTATATAATAACGTAAATAAAAGAAATAATTCAACTCCGATTATATTTAATTTTTTGGGACGTTTTTATTGTCTCTAGCATAATTCACTCTACTGCTTACTACGGATGGCTTAGGTTTACACTCTAAGCCGACGATATCTAAGTTTTTGGGGACAAATGTTTTTTCCCACAATCGACAACCTTGAGGAAAATCCATGGTTTTATGTTTTTATTATAATTTATCGTCTACCGAAGATCGCCCAATGAGCCTACATATTATCCAGCTTTAATCATAATAATTAAGATCAACTATATATTTTTGCACACCTACCTGATAATTATACTTGCGATTCCCTTTCAAAGAATCAGTGATTTCATGCGGGTGATCGGAGATGTACTGGAACCTTTCATTCTTGTGGCATCCGTAAGGAGAGTGATCTCTGTAGTAGCACTCCGAGTCCTCTTTATTCTTCAACACCTTCCTACAGCCCTTGGCTTCCTTCACGGCGTACCCGTACTGTGGAACATCCACGGGGTATTCTAGATCCTCAACAACGCTCTCTGTGATCGTCGGCAGGTTGTTGTTAGGAGAAACGTTGGCCAGAGGAATCCGGATCTTGTATCCTGACGTGTAAGTTTCACCACTTGTCGCGTAGTCCAAGTCACCTTGACCGATATCGTTTTTGAACGAGTAGGAACCAGACGTTTCCGTAATGGGCTTAAGACTTTTCAAGTCTATATTGTTACACCTGTCTTGATTGGATGTTGTGTACGTTGGTATGTTTGGCGATCGATCCGCCTTGGATTTAGGAGCTGAATACGTGTATCTGTTCGCTTTAGGTGAGACATTGTCATTGTTTAACGTTTGAGGAGTGAACTGAGTACCGACAGACGCTTGCTTCTGATAGATGTTTTGTTTCGCCTTTGAGCTATGATTAGATCCTTTGTAATTTGGATGTGAATTGTTCGGGTTCTTCAAATACGGCTCGCTCGCCTTTTTGTCCGATTGCACATTGTAATTTCTACTCACCATTTTGATTTCGTTAAAACACTAACACTTTTCACGATGCATAATATTTCTTCGCTGTCCATCTTTTATATCAAAATTACACGCACTCTGAAAATGTGGAGATTTTAAAACTAATGTTTGTTTGTTACCTTACTATTTAAGTAAAATGTAACAAAAGGATAGACCAAAATGGAATACACGTTAGAAACAACTAGTGTCATTTCGAAAAAGTTTGGGTTTATCTTTGGGGTTTATTATTTTATCCTATTGCGACACATTGCCATAATACAGACAGATCTATTAGAAAATATTACCTAGTTGTAAAATCTTGGTGAAATACATTCCTCGTCGATTTGATTGTTTTCAAACCACGACAAGTAAATACGCAAGTACTCTGCCATTATAATATTTCAAAATAAAGCATTGTGTGGGTGTCCGTTACAAATAATTTGCAAAACGGTCAATTTCCTAAAGGCAGTTACCACACGCACAGAGAATTTTACTGATCTGGATTATTCTTTCTTGCATTGTTCTTTTTCCGTGTTCCCGCGCTTTTTGCGACGTTTCGGCGGGAACTCTCTCACGTCCCAACACTCCACAATGGCCGCTGTGACGGCTGTAACTTGCGACACCCATATATGCAACTGTTATTGTTGCCCGTTTAACTATTCCCACGGGTGCCGCTGACGAGAGTAAAGGCATTCATTGAAACTGAAAGTAACAAATACTGGATATTTCGCGTTGCGAATGCAATAAATATAACGCGACAGACATTACCCCTAACTATGCTAAGTTCCTTTGAAAACGGTGCTCTCTGTGTTAACAAAATGTTTTTTTTTTAAAAATGATTTTGAAATACTTAAAAGATGGTTTAGTTAATAGGTATTAAATAGGATTTATGTTAATATTTGATGTATTCTTCTCAAGAAATTGTATTTTTATAATTTTCGCCACTTAGGTATTTTTTTTTTTTACGCTTTAAAAGCGATTTTATCGACCAATGTCTCCGAAACGTTTATCGCATAAAAACGTTTACTGTCATGTCAGCTTAAATCTGACACTTTTTCACCCCATTTTCATGCAAGTTTCCCCTTTATAACAATTCGTTGATCTATACGTACTTCGCTGTGTATTATAAGAAATAAGTAAATTAACCCCCACCATCCCTATGGACTAAACAATAGGCGGAATGATATGAGATTTGATACATTCTATATTTTTTGAGTTATTTTTTAGCATTTTTTTTCATTTTATAACGTTTTGAAATCAGTATTTTCATTCATAATTTTTATTTCCAAATTTCTCTTCAGACACAATCACATTTTCGTTTTATAATCCTTTCAGGCGGAATTAAAAATGTCATGGTTAAACATTAAAAAAACCCGCAGGGATCTGTGATGTCACCATGGTTGTTCAATTGATTGATATGGCAAATTTATTTTCTGTAGAACTCCATGAATATCTTATGATTTGAAAATCTAAAAAAGTTTTTTTTGGCATTACGTGATTTTTTATAACGTTTTGAAATCAAGTTATTGACAATTGTAGTGTTTCCAAATTACAAGGCGAAACAATTGTTCATTTTAACTTCATAATTAAAAATGTCACGTAGAAACAAAAAAAAATAGTTTTTTGATTTTAACATAAGATGGTTGTTCAACTTATACATGGATAAATGTATGAAAGAATTGAGAAGTAAAGGTGTTGGAGCGAAAATGAGTGATTGGATTGTCAGTTGCCTTCTGTACGCTGATGACGCAGTGCTTCTTGCTAATAGCGAAGAATAGCTGCAGTCCTTGGTCACGAAGGTTTACGATGTGTGCAAGGAGAGTGATTTGATGATGAATGTGGAAAAGTCAAATGTGATGGTTTTTTAAAGAAATGTGAATATGACCGTATGTAATATATAGTAAACGGAGACAGATTAAAGCAGGTTGAAGAATTTGTATATTTGGGAAGTATGTTTACAAGAGACGTAAATGTGGATAGGGCATTGAGAAAAGGGTAAGTGCCGGAAACAGAGTTAATGGTGCCTTAAAATCGATAGTGGCAAATAAGAACTTATCGAATGAAGCAAAATTGGCAGTACACAACGGAGTTTCTGGTACCTACCCTTATGTATGGTAGTGAAGCGTGGTGTTGGAAAAAGAAGGATGAAAGTAGACTAAATGCTGTGAAAAGCGATCTCTCAGGCGAATGTGTGGTAAGACTATGTATGATAGGTGTACAAATATCGAGATTAGAGCAGAGTGCAAGTCTGAGATAAGCATTATCGACAAAATTAAGAAAGGGCTTTTACGATGGTTTGGTCATGTGGAGCGAACGAGTGATGATAGGACGGCTAAAAGAAGTTCAAATGCAAGTGTGCCTGGATGTAGAAGCCGAGGAAGGCCGAGAAAGACATGGCATGACCATGTACGACAAGTAAAGTACTTGAAAGTGTACATGTGAAAAGTCGGAATAATCGGCGTATGTGCATGAGAAGATGTATGAATGTAGAGGAAGCAAAGGAAGTATGTCAGGAAAGAGTGGTATGGCGTTCTATCCTCTCTGCCTACCCCTTCGGCAAAATGGAGTGTAAAACAATGATAATAAAACAACAAATATTTTAATGTGCGATTTTCATATTAATATTTCATGTGAGATACATTCGACTGGTACTGAAGCGTATGACTGATCACCTTACCTTCATGTAATAAAAATGATCAAGATACACTGCACTTGGTGTACTGATGCAGTGCCCTATGCACCATTGGGTGCGGGTAAGGGAAAGTAAGTAAAAGGTAATGTGCCGACGCTATGAGCGTATAAAGGTAATGTATAATTAATTTTTAAAACGTGAGAATCCAAAAAAGTAATTATTTAAGATGTCAGGATTATGCACGCATATTTTTTTATAGTTTATCATTTTTTTTTTATAAGTACAAGAACAAATTCACAAAAATTTCACTGTACCACTGAAAACTATCCACCAACAACACTGATCACTGGCAAACTAAAAAAGGACTAACAAACTCTAACTCACAGAAGTGACTAACTGTTTCCAATAACATATTAACTGTGACGCTTAACAATGAAGAAAAAAATTAAGAAACGTAACAGCTAGACACCCAACATACAACCTCCAGAATCCGAACCTCACGCCCCGAACCAAGAGGTCCAACGGTATACTAGGTTCATGGAATGCCAGGTGGTGCGGAGATAAACTTTTTGATAGATTCGTTGGTTTTACTGGCAAAAGCTGACTGTAATTGTTACTCTGAAACCGAGCTTTTCCATGACAATGGTGGAAAAATTGCGTCACGAAGTCAAGTCCACGTCCCGCAGCTCTGACGCAAACTGCCGACGAATTGTAAATTTTTATTAAATATTGGTTTTGTTTATGCTTACGTGCGTGAAATGCAAAGTTAATTTAAGTTAAGTTAATAAATATCCAAAAATTATAATGATTATAACACCTACACATAACACAATACAATTTTATCAATTCATTTCATTTTATAATATTTTGTTATGCACGTCATTGGCACTATGTTTTAGTTTTGTTATGTTAATGCTTTATATCATTGTATATTATGTTGTCCTAACATGCATAGCTCTGTGTGTATAACATCAAATAAATAAAAATTAAATTAAATCAATTTGACAAGTACGTTTTTCTTATTTTATTGTCAGGATTAAGAAAATCTTTTCCGTGATTCTGTATAAATATATATAATAATAATGTAAATAGTTTTCATTTTGATAAAATTACGACAGCAATTTAATTTTACACTTAATATGACATAAAATCACACATTTTTTATATCGCTATAGATAAGTAAAAAAAAATTGATTAAACTTAATTCCTACTTCATTAGAATTTACTGATAAATGCCAAATATTGCAATAAAATAAATTGATAAGTTATCATAATATTTTTACGACGACAGTGTTATTCAATATTATGAATATTATTGATTTTCAGTTGTTTCGCGTACATTTATTTTCTCTCCCTTATTTACACCCAATGGTGCATAGGGCGCTGCATTTGTACACCAAGTACAGTGAATCTTGATCATTATTTGTTACATGAAGATTTCGATCTCGATCATTTGTCATCATGATCATTCGTAACTAAAGATGAAACTGAATGAGGAATTTTCTTTTAATTATTGTACCTATGTAGGCGAGTAAAAGAAAATATAAAAAGTCTATTTTCAGGAGCAATAGTTTGAATTTTAGTTTTCTTATTTCTTCTGTTCTTTTGGCGCTTTTGTTTTTATTTTAATTTGAAAAAATGTTTTATTTTGGCTCTTTTGTTTTCCATATTTTTCTTATATTTGTATTTTACAAGTTATTTTTTTCACCTTTGGCCTTATGGTACGATTTTGGTACTTTGTTATTTATCCTTTACGGTAAAATCTCAATATTATTTTTTTATATATATTATGTACAATCTCTTGTCTACAATTTTTTTTATACTTGATACTCTGTTATTAAAACTTTACCATATAATTGACGTGTATATGTAAAAGCCTTATGGGCGTTAATAATAAATAAAATAAATAAATAAAAAAAAATAACATATTAAATCCGTCTAAAAAAAGAAAAAATTACGTATTAAAAACTAATAAGAAATAAAAAATAAATTGTAACTACCAATAATAAATATAAAAAATAAATAAATAAATCGTAAATAAATTAAAATTCCTATTAAACTTATTAAATTTTTGGTTCATTTGACAAAAAAAAGATTACGTTACTTAAATAAGAATATAATAAATAGAATATATAATATCCTCTTTGTAATATTATTCGATCGTTTTGATAAATACTTATTCGTAGCAAAGATTTGTCAAATTTGACTAAAAAACAAGGAGTATCTCTTTGTAATTTATTCGAAAAAAAAATCCCTGAATTGAATAATATTACACATTGGTAAGTAAATCAAATTACAAGTTTATACATTGTTTACGTGCATTGTTTGTTCTATTTGAAAAATATTTTTAAAAAAATTAACTGTTATTCGTTTTTTTTTCAGATTAGAATAATGATCATACATTATATAAGCAGATCCAATATGTGTCTTAATTCATAAAAAATATTATTAAAACTTATTACAATTTAAACAGCTCTACTGGAATGTTAAAGTTATGATTAGATAAAATTATCTACTTTTAAAAAGATAACAATTTTATCAAGTTATTGACAGAGAAAGGAAATATATTTTTTTACTGTAGTAGTGAAAAAAATATAAACGTTGCGATGCGCGATGTTTGAAGCAGTAATTAACTAGAATTTCTAGAACTAGTTTCCTATTAGAAATGAGTTTATCTGGAGAGGCGGAGGCAGCAATGCTAAGAGTACGAAAGGAGCTGCATCGAAAAAATGAAACAAAAAAGTACTTTCCAGACTTTTCTTTCCATAAATTTATTGATAACTTTGACGATGACGGTGAACTGACATTTCACGGATGTCTCGGGTACCTGGGATGGAGGTTTAGAACAGACGTGGCTAATATTCATTTTCTTGTGGATCCGGAATACGTCACGGGTGGATTAATTCACCTTCACGGATTGGAAAAACAAAGGTATCCTCTTCTCTATTTTGACATGAAGAAAATCTTACAAACCAAATGCTCTGCAGAAAACATCAAACTCTCCACATTATGCTGGTTTGAGAAAATACTACCATCAAGGAAAATAGAAAAGATATGTATATTTTTGGACGTGCAACCCAAAACCATCTCAACCCAGAAAGACATAATAAGGAAACTAATTAATTTATCAAAGTTCTACTATCCTGGACTGGTGAAGACGCTCTATATTTACCGATCCTTTTACTTTGAAGATTTTGAATCGTTCTTAACGACTATTTCTAATGATAATGTAAAGATCACTGTAGAACTGCTAAGTAAATATAATATTGAAGATTTTATACTTGACGAAGAGAATTCGCTTTGTTTTGGAAGTGTGGACAAGTGTGATATCAAATTTAAAGAATTGGCAATGCGTGAAATAATGGATTTAAAAAAAAGTAAAACGCTAAATAAAAATCGTGCTGAGATAAAAGACACGATGACCGAGAATAAATTACTGTAAAGAAGAGCTCTGTAAAAATAAAACAGTTAGACTTGGCTTTGATCTCATCCTTTAAACCAATTGTCGTTAGTAGTTACTCAAAAAAATTAAATGTTTTTGAGATATCAAATGGCTTACTTTATTTTACCTGATGAATGAATTAAATGGGAATGTTTTATTTTACATACAATATACACCTACTTATGAACCAAAGGTAATAAAACCGATATTATGTATTTGTATGAGCCTCTGAAATTACAATGTTAGTAGTTTAGGTGGTTTTAGGAACCATCAATAGATTTTTACTATAACGGTTTTTTTAATTGTTTTTATATATAGGCAGATGGAAAGGTACTAACGGATTGTTATTTTGAAATAATAGATTATTGTATTAGAAAGGATTGTTTATTACAAGAAGGGTGGATATAGGTAAAAACGATGAGATTACAAAATATAATAATATCTAAAGCCCGCTATATATGGGACAGTTTACTACACAGTTTTCTGTGCAGTCTGAAAACGGTCCCGTATAAAGCTATCTTTATATGGCGCAGTTTACTACACAGTTTTCTGTGCAGTCTGAAAACGGTCCCGTATAAAGGTAAAACTGCATGAAAAACTGTGTGCTAGTGTCAGATTTAAGCTGACATGACAGTCAATGTTTTTTATGTAAACGTTTAAATAGACATTGGTTTATTGTATGCTTTTAAATACGTAAAAAAAAAAAACATATATACATAATTAGCTAAATATACAATTTCCTGAGAGCAAACATACGATAATAACTTACAATCGCGTTTCAAAAATACACATATTTAGCGTGTCTTTTGACAGAAGTTTGACAGACTGCACAGTTTTCTGAACAAGAAACTGTGTAGTTTTCTGAACAAGAAACTGTCTCATATAAAGTGGGCATAAAGCTAAAACTGCATGAAAAACTGTGTGCTAGTGTCAGATTTAAGCTGACATGACAGTCAATGTTTTTTATGTAAACGTTTAAGTAGACATTGGTTTATTGTATGCTTTTAAATACGTAAAAAACCAATAACATATTTACATTATTAGCTAAATATACAATTTCCTGAGAGCAAACATACGATAATAACTTACAATCGCGTTTCAAAAATGCACATATTTAGCGTGTCTTTTGACAGAAGTTTGACAGACTGCACAGTTTTCTGAACAAGAAACTGTGTAGTTTTCTGAACAAGAAACTGTCTCATATAAAGCGGGCTTAAGTATAATTTATAAAGGTAAGAATAATGCTACAATATTATTATAAGATAGGAACAACAAAATTGGTAGGCGTAATTAAACATCCGCACCCACTGGTGCATAGGGCACAGCGTTGGTGTACCAAGTGGATTGGTACAATTAAACAAATAATAATGTAACTTGTTAAACAGATTAAAAACCGTTTGGATGCAGAAAGTATATAGACAGGAAGCAGTAGATACAAGAAAATGGGCGCATTAGCAAAAGCTGCCCACCTAGAGCAAATAAATAATAATTAACTATAAATATAGCAACAACAACTAGATTAAAACAAAATTCCACCTTTATAACGCCTGCATCACACCTGTTTTCCTCTACGGCAGCGAATCATGACACCTAACCAGGACCCAAAATAGCAGACTTCTGAGTTTTGAGAATTGGTGTCTTAGAAGAATATAATGTGTGCAGTGGTTTGACTTTGTAAGGAACACAGAAGTGAGGCAACTGACGCAGCAATCCTTACTATCTACTGTCATTTGGCGTAGGCGTTTCGACTAGCTAGGTCATACTCGTATACCAAGTATGCCTCCTGAGAGCCTTAACCATGCTTGCCTATTTTACAAGGCATCAGGTTCTCGGCGTCCTGGACGTCCGCTATTGACAATCCTTTGGCAGTTTGCGTCAGAGCTGCGGGACGTGGACCTGACCTGGATTGATGCGAGAGAATTGACGGCCGATCGCTTGGCTTGGAGGCAGTTTATGGAATCCATATGCTCCACACATCGGATATGGTATGATGAGGATGGTGATAGCAACAAACAAACAAGCATTCTTTGCTTTAAATTCTTCAGCGTAACACTAGTAAACCATTTGTAATCAAGATAAACTAATAAATGACAAATATGTCTCCGTAAGACAGATCTTACTTTCTCTGGACAAATTTGCCGAACGCTTAGCTAATTTCTGTCGAGAAAATGTCGGCAAATTTAAATGACTTTTTTTTTAAAATCACTTTGTCATGAATAAATTAGTGTGTATTCGATATTCACTATGCGATAGCGATTGATGGATGTGTGTTGTTTATTTTTTTTTGTTATGGGTATTTCTTACATTCAGAAGCCAACACGAGATTAGTATCGATTACCACAGTAGGTGGGTTCTAGAAAAAACGCGTGATTAATAATCCGAAAGCAGGATTCATGAATACATACATATAATATAATATACTATTAAAACGTTTGCTGATTATAGGATTATGAAGATAACACTTACAATATATTGTATATTGCTTTAGTAAGAAGTCAGCTTGAATATAACTCATTATTACAGGGTTCACGTAAAGAACATTGAAAGAGTACAACATAAATTTTTGCGCTTTATTAATTTTAAATTAAATATTCCCATTGTAAACATAAATTATAACTTTTTAAATAACTTTTTAAATGTACAAACATTAGAAAATAGAAGAATATTAAATGATTTGCTCTTTCTGTTCAAAGTATTAAAATCAATGTTTGATTGTTGTCAACTAACAAATTTAATTAGTATATGAGTGCCTGGTCGAGTTACCCGTAGTAATGCACTATTTTACTGTAGCCAGTCATCGACCAATTACAGTGCTAACTCACCGATACGAAGAATGCACGCACTGGCTAACAAGTATACTAACAATATTGATGTTTTCAACACAAATATAGTGCATTTTAGGAAACAGTGTCTGGATGCCATCTCTGGCGGTAATGAATAGTTACCTACTGTGTATTATTTAAAAATTTCTATGTAAAAGCCCTATGACAAATAAAAAATAAACTAAATATAACACACCAAGCAAAGCTATTTAAAGAAAAAGTTAACAAGAAAGTAAAAACTTCCAGGACAATCATTACTGAATGATGTTTTGGCAAACTCCTCTCTTGACAAAAAAATGCCATAATTTTGATTGAATGTGATTTTCACCTTGGACTGGCACGCGTAAGATCATCTTTGTTTCATGTAACAAATTATCAATCCTCACTGCACTTGGTGTACCAATGTAGTGCCCTATGCACCATTGGGTGCGGATAAGGGAGAGTAGTTGTAGTATTTAGTCACTGCCACCAAATAAAGAACAGTTTTTTCCAACCATGCGAATATAGTATTTATTGTAATATTATTTTCAACAATGATAAATCCTTATGGTTTTCCTCAATAGATGGCAGTAGCGTATCGAATAATTACAAACTTTTATACCATCAATCTAACAATTTTATTATAATAAATCATATACGTAGGTATAAATAATGTTCCTTTTCTTCTTCTACTGTTGAGTTTAGAGCTAAGCAAGCTCATGATGTTGTTACTGGGACCTGAAGGTTCAGATCTATTGTGACGAATCGTTCAAAAATGTTACTTTTACACCTATTTTTAAGTTTTAAAATGAGCACCTCTAAATATCTAAATATCGCAAACAAATTTTTGTTCACGTTTACTTTTTTCAATTAGGTATTCGAGAATGGTAAATTAGACATAAAAGTAGATAGTACATAGAGACATTTTTTAAATGCTATCTCTTTCGTTAATGTCATGAAAGTATAACATGTAATATTCTAATCTTCAATCCACACCTAAACATTAAATAATGTTTACGACATGAAATACTTGATTTAGTCAATAATTCCGTGAATTTATTAGTAATTCGAATATGTTTTTTTACTAACGTATACAGGGTGTAACAAAACTCGATGTACAAGCGGGAAACCAGTAAATCTACGTCATATTTGGAGCCGATTTTGTGGATTTTTAAATTTATATTTGACCTGTAGTTTTGGAGAAAATTGAGTTCGAAGTTTATAAAATTTTTTTGCAAATTGTTATCAAATATAATTTATTTAGTAAAATTAATAGTATCCATAAATAAAACAAAATAAAAAACCAC
>JAGVSP010000258.1:0-99266 GCA_022494985.1 Micrasema minimum | reverse complement strand
TTGCAGAAACAATTTAGGAACATGATATAAAACAAATTATACATAGAGTAACAAAACTTATAATAAAACCTGAAAACTGATTATTTCAACACATTTCCAGTCTTATGTATATAAAAAGTCCAATGTGTAATATGAAAAATCATAATTAGTTAAGCATATACACCGTGTCCCACAATGAGACCGCGAAACTTCGGAGGGTGATTATTCATGATATTCTGAGAAAAAAATCATAATAAAGTTTTTCAAACAATTTAATTTTTATTTCTTAAAAAGTATGAAAAAAAATTAGTGACTTAAAATTTAGTACTGGGAACTATAAAATTTCGAAACCTAGACATGCTCAAATCAAAAAACTTTATTAGGATTTTTTACTCAGAATGAGAACAATCGCCCTCCGAAGTTTCGCAGTCTCATCGTGGGACACGGTATATAATATTAATAATGACCTATCTGTTGGGTTACATGGGCCACCTCGCCACGACCCCTGCGAAACGCTCCGCGACCTCGGCCCCTGCCGCGACCCCTGTCCAAGTTCGCCTCGATTAATTCACCTGGAAAATGAATACATTTTTTTTTTTAAACTTTATTTTGACCTATATTTATAACATAGTACAAATGAAGCTGGAAAAAGTAATTGAAAGCGCGATACAAAAGTCAAGGTAAAAATATACAAACATCCAATCTATGATAAATCATAATAAATTATCACAAGAGATAGTATCATGTATGATAAATACAGTGAAAGAAATTTAAAAAATTTAAAAAACCTTAAAAAATAAAAATTGAATCAAAATGAATGACTGTTAAATTCAATTCAATATTAAAATCTAATTAAATATTATTTAAGCGCCCTTGAGGTATATTTATACGAAAAAGCGTTATATAAATTATCCATAATAATAATAATGACAAAAAACAAACACTCAAGATTGTCGGAAGACAGTTAATTACTAAGTAAACAGTAACTTAGAAACTATTTTGTTTTTATAAGTAAGATAAAATAACCTCTTTTTTTCATAATAATTCAAATACTCTTAAATACTCACGTCAAAAAAAAGCCATTTGTACGTAATCATTTTTAAAATAAAAAATAAGCGTAACAAATAAATGAGACATACAGAAACTCCACCTGCAGTCAAAAATAAGTTAAATATGCAGTTTTGTTAGAAAAGTCATATATTTTCTCCATCGAATATTTGTTTGCCACAAAAAACAACACTAATCCATTTAATTTTATATTTAAAATTTTGTGGTTGAAACAAAAATGGCAGATCCAATACCAAAATGGCAGAATAACAGAACTAAACAAACAAACACCAACAATTGAAGAAAGTGAACACTTCCGCCTTCGTTTCTATAAACCTTAAATTATAGGACGGTATCATTTTTAGTATATAAGTACCATACAATGTTTTAATGTTTATTTTACGGCTACCAAATATTTAAACAAATCTAATCGATGAATCTATTTCATATACGTGGGTATATAAGAACGTTGAAGCATTGAAACCATAATTAAAAATAAAGAATGAAAATTGAACTACAGAAAAACTAATACATTTATTACACTTACCTAACAACATGATGATATTCCTCTGAGACATTTCTAGGGAGTTCAGCGAATCAATTTCTAAATATGTATGAATACCACAGGTAACCACAGATTACAAATCCAAACATACATTTCCCAGTTGCGGCCATTGTGTGGAGCAAGCTTGAAATAACGGGCATAACGACCATAGAATACAACGTCTTAGCACTTGACCTTAGCAGTTGCCAGTTAAAAAAATAATTGATAGAACTTACAAAAATAAAAATAAACGGGGTAAAATGATGCAATTTCACAAAAATAAAGTATTTATGACCGATATTTTGATAAGCTAAATACCATTCCAAATTCGTTTGGAAATATGGAGCATATGGATTACACAAAATTCCGTCGAGTTAAAAAAAATGTTCCTAAAATATAGGATGTGATTGGTAGCGTACCTACTGCAGACGTTTTTTTCTCATTCTTTATAATTTTTCTCATTTTTAAAAATTTATTATCATCATCACCATTCCATAAATACTTACCAATGAACATAATATATATTTTTTTAAGTAGAAAATGGCCGATGAAACTTTTTTGCCTTTTTTTATATTTCAGATTAAAGACATCGGCTGATTTTAAATATTTTTATAAACTTCATCATACCATCCCATAATCGTTTTGGAAGTTAGAGCATATGGAATTTACAAACTTCCTACAATCCAAGTCATTTTTATTTTTAAGATTCAGGGTTTCGAGCGATTGTTCTTTGCATACTACATGCGGACGCAACTTTTTTTCAAATGTCGCGTATCGTTTAAAGGATTTTTATGGGCTCTGATTTTGAATATATCGTTTATTTTTGGATCCAAGATGGCGGATGTGACTTTTTTTCTTAAAATGATGTGGGGTATCGATTAAAGGGTATTTTTGGGCTCTGATTTCGAATCTAGCGATTATTTTCTAATCCAAGATGGCGGACGCCACTTTTTTTTCAAAAAATGATTCCGCATGTCGTTTAAAGGACTTTCAGGGGCCCTGATTTCGAATCTAGCGTTTATTTTCAGATCCAAGATGGCGGACGTAACTTTTTTTCATAAAATGATGTTACGTATCGTTTAAATGGTTTTTAAGGGCCCTGATTTCGAATATAGTGTTTATTTTCGGATCTAAGATGGCGGACGCAACTTTTTTTCATAAAATGATGTGGGGTATCGTTTAAAGGGTATTTTATGGCTCTGATTTCGAATCTAGCGATTATTTTTTAATCCAAGATGGCGAACGCCACTTTCTTTCATAAATTGATGTGGGGTATCGTTTTAATGGTTCTCGGGGGCTCTGATTTCGAATTTAGTGTTTATTTTCAGATCCAAGATGGCTGACGTACCTTTTTTTCAAAAAATGATGTCGCATATCGTTTAAAGGGTTTTCAGGGGCCCTGATTTCGAATCTAGCGTTTATTTTCAGATCCAAGATGGCAGACGCAATTTTTTTTCATAAAATGATGACGAGTATCGTTTTTAAAGGAAACGAGCGTTCTGATTTAGGGCGTATGGGCGAACCACACTTTCTATGACTAGATATATAGAAACAGAAAGGAATGTTAAAAATCAAACCCAATAGAAAAAAAAAGGTTTTATAGAACCCGAACTTTACCACAATTGAAAAATCCAAAAAATTAACACACAACTATACACACTTATGCTCCCGGCAGGGAGCACCGGGGAAAACCTAGTTCATTAATTATTGCTGCTATATTATATTTTTATCTTTATCTTCTTCTTCTTATTTATTTTTCCAATTTCAAAATGTTCCCAACTGACGTTTTTTTAATACCCACGAACGATTATGCTTTTGTAGGATTTTTGTTTATTTTTAACATTTGTTTTTGATTTGTATAATTATGTTCTTTTTTTTCTTACACACTTTGGTCGTCACCTATAACTAACTACTGATGCTAACACTTAGAAACGATGATTTTATAAATTAATAAGGCTAATAGGCTAATAAAACAATAATTTTAAATTCTCGAATGTTGGCGGGAATAATGTGTCTTAGAACGCGTGCGCTCACGAGGCGAGGCGAAAGGATTCTCGGTGTAAGTTCGTACGCGTTCGTACGTGTTCGTCTTGCCTCGTCGCGTCATGGTCGGCGGTAGTCCGCGGCCTTCGGCGCGTGACGTCATTGTTGCCCGCCACAACACTTTACTACTAATTTCCCTTATCAGGGCACTGCATCGGTACACGAAATGCAGGGTATCTTGATCATTTTTATTACAAAGGCAGGCTGATCAGTCTTGCGTTTCAGTACCAGTCCAAGGTATCACACTTGTAATATGAAAATCACATGATAATAAAGATTTCATGTCGACTCCCTATGAGAATCGAACCCGCGACCTCATGCACGGTAGCCAAAATCACCATTACGCTACGAGGCGGACAATAAAAATTAATTAATAAATAATACATATTATAATACACAGACAAATTGGCACTCCACGTGCATGGGTTTAAAAATCAACACTGGTAAAACCCATGTCATGTGTAACAGCTCGTGTCAAGATGCCCAGATCTCCCTGGCTTTGTAGGGACGAGTCATCGACAGGGTCGAGAGCTTCAAATACCTGGGAGCGTACATGACAGACTGGGAGTGCGGCTTGGAGTAGCGGGCGCCGCATTCAACAGTATGAAAGCTGTCTGGAGATCGGATGTTAAAACAAAATGCCGCCTTTATAACTCCCGCATCACACCTGTTCTCCTCTATGGCTGCGAATCGTGGCAGCTAGCCAGGGCCCAAGATAGCAGACTTCTTAGTTTTGAGAATAGGTGTCTTAGAAGAATTTTAGGTGTGCGGTGGTTTGACTTTGTAATGAACACAGAGGTGAGGCAACGGACACAGCAACCCTTGGTATCTACTGTCATCCGGCGAAGGCGTTTCGGCTGGCTAGGCCATATACTACGTATGCCTCCCGAGAGCCTAAACCATGCTTGCCTATTTTACAAGGCATCAAGTTCTCGGCGTCCTGGTTGTCCAATGTTGACAATTCGTCGGCAGTTGGCGTCAGAGCTGCGGGACGTGACTTGACTTGGCCTGGAGGCAGTTTGTGGATTCCATATGCTCCACATAGGGAGCGGATGAGGTATGATGATGATGATGACACATTACGCTGTTAGCATTGTCGTAAGTGCCATAAAAATGGGTGCTTTGTTTCGAGATGATTTCAGATTTAATGGGTTTTTTTTTCCAGTTGTTCTACCTCCCTGGTTGGTTGATATGCGCCTACTTCGGTAGCTGGGCCCTGTACACCCCCTCCCACCTGTCCATGAGGGACTACCAGTACAACGTGGACGAGGCGGCCCAGTATGCCGCCCTGGCATCAGTAGCTTGGGCACTCTGCCTAAGCTGGCTGATATTTGCCTGCTTCACGGGAAATGGAGGTTAGTAGCTGCAGAATAAATTTTTAGTCCTTTTCTTTTATCAAATTAATAAATTACAGCCTTTGTAACGAATATGGCGATATAGACATATTTTTTAACATGTAGCAAGTAACCACGTCAAATAATTTTGAAAGAGGAAAATCAAACAATATATCTGTGAGTCAGAAAGGACAATAACTTGTTCTTGGAAATTCAGAAAAATTTGTGGATTCACTGACCAAGCTGATTTATTATCGATTTCCGTCTAAATCTAAAGTTATAAAATCATTCTCCTGTTGTTTATGGCGACACCGCGCTAATTAATAAAAAAAAAACATCGCATATCTATTTGTAAAACCATTTTAATTATGTGCACCAATAATATCCCTGTATTTTATTTAGTAAACATGCCATAAACATTATTGTTTAAATACGAGCTTGTTACTAAAACTTGTTATTCAAAAATAATATCGTATTTATGGGTTCCTAAAAGCAAAGATAACGATTGAATTATTATTCATGTCACAGAAGAGGTTCTCTGTATATTGTTTTACACTACTTTTCTCAAATTTATCTTATAAATTAATGTTATTAATAACAATTTATTTCTTCATTATTTTCAGGTCCTATTAATGATTTGCTCTGCTCTCAGCCTCTGGTAGTAATCAGCAGAATATCTTACTGTATGTACCTGTGCCAGTTCCTGGTGTTTTTCTACAACGTTGGAAGTACTAGGACATCTAGTGAATTTTCATTCCTCAACGGGGTATAAACAAATTTTTTTTATTCGCCAATATTGAATAAAATTATGTGGCAAGCGTTGAAATGAAATCAAGTAGTGTGGTTTACAATAAAAATGGTTAGGTTACCTTTAAAACGAGTTTTTTTAATCAACTAACAAGATCAAAGTGTATATAAATATCATTGACGTCTTGTAAGGTACCAATATATTGTAATGTTTTGCCTCATTAATCACAGAGATTTACTGTTTTATTTCAGATAAACGTACTGGAAATTTCTGGTGGTATTTGTAGTTTCTGTTATATTAACTCTGCTATTTGACATACCAATGCAAAACGCAAAAAAAATCATTATGGCGATCGAAGTAACTTTCGGAGGGAAAAAATCAGATGAGGAAGATAAAGGCGAGTCAGATGGTAATGAAGAATGTAAAGAAGAAAATCAAGAAATCTTAGAAACTGTGGAAGAAGAAGAGGAAAACGTTGAAGGTGATATAAATTATGACGTTATAACTCAAGTTGATAATGAAGAAATAAACCAAGATGACAATATTTACGATGAGTATGACGAGAATATTGACAACATGCACCACGAAGTTGACCAAGACACTATTTACGAAGAAGAAGAAGAGGAAGAAGTAGAATTAGACCCGCAAGCTGAAGGAGATCACGTCATAGAGGATGAAGAAAGCAAACAGGCTGAAGGAAACGAAGGGAAAAATCAATTAGAAGATGAAGATTTACAAGATTGGGAATGGACCAACTCTAGTGGTGGTAATAACTATTACAGAAGATGGTAATATTTTTTATAATGTAAATATTTTATAAATATTTTAGAATCAAAAATAAATCTAAATTAAGTCAAATAAACACCGCATTTTATTACTTAACCATGATTGTTCTCGGTGTTCTGGTCGTCCACTGTTGACAATTCGTCGGCAGTTTGCGTCAGAGCTGCGGGACGTGGTTTTGATTTGGGAGGTTGCACGGGAGCTGACGGCCGATCGCTTGGCCTGGAGGCATTTTGTGGAATCCATATGCTCCACATAGGTAG
Organism: Micrasema minimum; assembly: GCA_022494985.1. Lineage (NCBI taxonomy): Eukaryota > Metazoa > Arthropoda > Insecta > Trichoptera > Brachycentridae > Micrasema > Micrasema minimum. The sequence goes on along the minus strand of JAGVSP010000258.1, from coordinate 92,525 downwards.
CGGATATGGTATGATGATGATGATGATTTATTACTTAAATCCCATAAAAATGTTTTATTCAAATATATTGTAATTAATATAGGGCAGAAAGCACACAATAATAAGTCGTTTAATTAAAGAAATCTTAATAAAGTTTTTTTTATCAAATAGCTATCTATAATTTACGTTAACAGTTTTTAGATAGCTTAACCCCCATCAAACACATCATTGTTAAAAAAACTTTTGGTTGTCTGTAAAGTCGGTTTCCGGACGATAATTTTACGTGATAATAAGAAAACATTGATAAAAAATATCATACTTTTATGAATTGAATTGAATTATTATTACTGAATTATCATTATTTTGTATAATACAAAGCAGGAGTTTATTGAAAATTACAAAATTTTTCATATACATTTTTTTGTTTTTTTCTTCTTGTGTGCTGCTGCTGTCTCCCTTCACTCGGACGCATCGGCCGATGGAGTGAAAGAGAGATAGATGCGTCACAGACCGAACGCTTAGGCCGATCGTGCCTCTCTATCGCTTGTTCCGCGCTCTCGCTTGCACACTCGGCTCAGGCGGAACGTGACAATTAGTCATGCTTTTTCGTGTGTGCAGCCGGCGTTCATCGATTTATAAGACGTTATCACGTCAAAAAAATTCTAATGTGTTATAAATTTTTTATTGTGCCGAAGAAACGCACTGAAAAAAATCGTGGCAGCTGAATGCCGATGGGTAAAAAAGAAAATTCCGTAGATAATGTTCTTTCTGACTTATTAGTTTAACGTTTAGTCTTTATAATGCTTGTAGATATAAAAGCCACGCCAATGAAGAATCATTTTTGATGCAAACTTTCAACAACTGGTAAAATTTGTTGTGTAATGCTAATATTTTTATTTTGCTTCGTAAAAATTTTTTCTCATCTCTAATTTTGAGATTTTTATTACTTTGAGGTTGTATTGAGGTTTCTATTTAAAAATAATAATTTATTTGTGTCGACCATTCACAAAGTCTGTGTTTGTTTAATATTTTAACATGTCTCGTAAAGCTTATTTGCGTAGAAGAGACATTCGTTTTGTCAATGAAAATCAAAGTTCGTGCAAATAAAATGAATTGTTAAAAGTAAATAAAGAAACATGTAAAAGAGTTCTTTGTAAACAATATAATGTAGCCATGTGAACTGTCCAAAGGATATGGTGCTAAAATATACAATTATGTGCGCACACAACTTGCGTTGCATAATATTATAATTTCCTCTTATAAAATACTTGTATAAATAAATCATGTTTCTTGTTACTTTCCGCGCTGCCCAATAAATCACGTAACCGAAAGTTTCCCAAAAATGGTTTTCCCTTTACAATTTGACATCTCAACAGAGACGAGAAATTTGGAAGGGAATATGGATATCTAGGCGTTTACAGGGCTTATGACCTGTCATTGGATGGGTTAATTGGCCACTTGATGTATTATAACATTCCCCATTCCACCTAGTATTTGATATCTATATCTGCCAATATACAGTAAAATGGCGCGACGCTTCACATGCGAACACTCTCTGTCATCCATTGAGAAAATTGCTAAGCATTTTAGCAGAAACCTTTATGATTGCAAGTGAGATTCTTACCGAATTATATCACCTACTAGGAAACGCCTGAAGATGAATCTTCAATTTGTTATGCTTATAACTTTTACCAGCTAATTTTTATAAACAACATTTTGAGTGTGTCCAAATACTTGTAGACAAAAACTGGATTTCACCCATTACGGGCTAATAATTACAATTTAACATCTCAATATTTATTCATATATTTATTCTGACATACATAATAATAGTGAACTAACTTCCTACTGCAAATCATGTCAAAATTGAGTCAGACCCATTGATGCTTTCTACACGAGGAGTAGCGATTCTTTGACGAAGGAATTTGAAACACAACCAACAAAAGTTATGATTGTTTAAAATGACAGTTTGCAATTTCAGCTGCGTAGCTACAGTGTTTTATTTATTTATTTATTCTCTGTACATATACAGAACATTCCCAGATAATGTTCCAAGTACATATATACAGATAACAATGACATTTATTACAAAATGATTGAATATTTACAATAAATAATAAGGGTTAGTGCCGGAAACAAAGTTAATGGTGCTTTGAAATCGATAGTGGCAAATAAGAACTTATCGAAAGAAGCAAAATTGGCAGAACACAACGGAGTTCTGGTACCAACCCTTATGTATGGTAGTGAAGCGTGGTGCTGGAAAAAGAAGGATGAAAGTAGACTGAATGCTGTTGAAATGCGATCTCTCAGGCGAATGTGTGGTAAGACTATGTATGATAGGTGCACAAATGTCGAAATTAGTGCAGAATGCAAGGCTGAGATGAGCATTATCGACAAAATTAAGAAAGGGCTTTTACGATGGTTTAGTAATGTGGAGCGAATGAGTGATGAAAGAACGGCTAAAAGAAGTTTAAATGCAAGTGCGCCTGGATGTAGAAGCCGCGGAAGGCCGAGAAAGACATGGCATGACCAAGTACGTCAAGTACTTGAAGTACTTGAAGTACTTGGTCATGTGAAAAGTCGGAATAATCGGCGTATGTGCATGAGAAGATGTATGAATGTAGAGGAAGCAAAGGAAGTCTGTCAGGGAAGAGTGGTATGGCGTTCTATCCTCTCTGCCTACCCCTACGGTGAAATGGCGTGATGGCTAGTTAGTTATTTAGTTAATAATAAGCTCCATAATTATGCACATAAAATAACTAAGAAAAGAAAAACATAAACACAAATTAAATAAGAAGACAAAATAACAATGAAGAGTGAGAGAGGAAAAAATAGGTATTAACTTAAAAGTAATTTTTCCGGATTACGTTTACGGATTATTATTGTTTATAACATTCTCCATGATTTTTCTAAATTACGCATTTAATTTTTTGGTTCTCCAATACAATCTAATTAAAACTTATGTGTGTAAAATCCTTTTAACACATACTGATAAAATTTTGGATAGTGAAAAACAAACGCCTACTACTTTCCCTTATCCGCACTCAATGGTGCATAGGGTACTGCATCAGAACAACAAGTGCTGTGTATCTTGATAATTTTTATTACATTAAAGAAAGTAAGATCAGTCATAAGATCAATGTATCAGATATGAAAAATAAAGTTAATATAATATTTCACCAAAAACATTTTACCAGCTAACGACTTTTTCCAACCAATGAGGTTCTGAAAATTTGGAAATATTGAGTTGCAGACGCAACCCCCATTTTTTTCATGTTTTTTCATAAATAAAATTATTATTCGCGATTAAAAAAATAACATTTACGAAACAACCAATTTAATAATGGATGACATATTTGTTTCGTTCGTATAAATAAAAATTTAACTTTAAGTGAATAACAGGATTTTAACTTACTAACTAACTATCACGCCATTTCCCCGGAGTGGTAGGCAGAGAGGATAGAACGCCACACCACTCTCACTTTTTTGTTTTACTTGATCATGCCATGTCTTTCTCGGCCTTCCTCGACTTCTACATCCAGGCGCAGTCGCATCATATATTTTTTTAGATTTAACAGGATTTTAAGTTTATCTAAATCTTGTGACAATTACTATTATTAATCTCCGTAAAAATATATTTTCTAAAAATACAATATCATTTAAACGGTCGCGGCCGGCCTTGTTGCTTTGTGCGATACTTACTCTAGTTACCGCTCAAGTTGATCGACCTAGCGATCTGAACCAATCGATCGATGCTCTAGATTTAATAGACAACTACGAGACCACGACGTATTTCGAAGACTCTACCCTCGAAGACAACACAGACAATGACGCAATTAATTTAGATAGCTCGACTGAAGCTGAAATTCTCAAGATTACTTGCGCATTTTGGAATCCATAAATCCTAGAGATCGATTGGCTTCGGTTTTGGCTTTTAAGAAAAGATACAAAGTGGAGACTCAGTTTGATCCTGTGTCGTTTTTTAATCAGTCGAGCCTGCCGCAAAGTGAAAAGTCGGAAAATTATGGGATATCTATCGTTTTATCCAGTGACATTATGGCGTTGACTGGTGTTGTGGAAAACATGGAAAATTCTTTGTGCAAAAATCAAAGCTTGAAGCTGTTGAAGGATTTACTTGATGGAAAGCTTTGGGCATTAAAAAGTAAGTCCGCATTTTTTAATTAGCGCACCTTATTCTGCACCCATTATTCGATTAAAAATCTTTCTATCTCTTAACAATATTTATACCGATTTTGACAAGAAATTATGTAGTTATAATGTTAATTTGTTTAATAATTGAATTTGTTCCCTCCTTGTAAGGTAGGGGGTTATCAGGCAGCCATTGCTCCCTGTCAGGTATGGATTTTCAAAATTAATAAAATCCGAGGGTGTGTATAGGTATTGTAATACAAGCTGTGAGTTTAAAAAAAAATAATTATAAATAATTATATAATGTAAAGCATAGTGTATACAGTGAATAAAACAGTATTCAGATATTATTGATATCCCAACAGAGACAGAGAAACTCGGAAAAAACGAATGTGGGTTATGTAGTGTCTCTGTTGAGATATCAATGATATATCCGATATCAGCCCAGCATAGGTATAATCCAGTAATTTGTATACAAGTACGATATTTGTATTCATTTCAAAAATGTTGTTTAAAAACCGTATTCATTCAGTCAAAGTAATGAGTAAAAATAGTAGGTTTTTTTTTCAAATTCTCTTATAATTTTATAATCATTGCACTTTCCGCGTGTACAATGTTTTATAAATTCTTACATTACAAATACCTGTATAATTAATGCACAATGCTGAGATTCTGTAAACAATAAGTAAATAAAAATGTTAATTTATCTAATGTACGTCATTGTAATAGAGTTTTGTTATTCCCCACATACGTAGGTATGTGCAAAATGCTCTAGCAAATAATGTAAATGTTGATTCTCGTGATACTTCGATAGCAATTTTCCTTAAATTCCCATTGGTTATCTTAAGATTTAAAAAATCATGTGTTATTCTAGAAAAATCTAGAAAAATTAAGAAATATTTAAAAAATAACGTTAGTTATTCATTCGACGAATGTAATATTAAATCATTTTATAATAAAAAACATGGGTATTTAAACACAGCATTTTATTCATGGAAGTTTGACCTCATAACTACTCACCAATACGTAGGTCGATGAAGAAACAATACCTAATCCATCATTATTCACTATTTAGTGAACACTTTTGGTACAGTATTCTAATTTTGCAATTTGAACGAGACTTGAGCACATTTCGCCCTCCAGATGCTAGTTAAGAAATAAAAGCTTCCCGTTCGTCTCTCTCGATTATCCATCTCTCCTTGAATTACTATAATATACCATATAAATGAGTTTTAAAAGATAAGAACCAAAACAACAAATGGGTTACTAGAGGTTTTTTTAATTGATAAAGGGTTTTTGGTCATAATTAATTTACATATTTACCAAGGCAACTGTCATGGCTTAGCGGTTACTTAGGCAATCAATAATTAAAAAATATTTGTAGCTTTAGACAAATTACAGATGACATGTTTGACCGCTGATTTAAATACGTTACACATTCGATTATGCGTATTAAGGTTATAATTTCAATGTAATTTAAGTTCATTGAAAGAGTTTGTTATATACCCGGAAAATCTTTTCAAGTTTTCATGAACTATCAAGGCCGTTGCATTCTTAAGAATTTTTTATACTTATATAATAATAAGTACACGCATAATCATAAATATTTAGGTCATATCATTTATGTTACCTAATAAACGAGTACTTAGTAAATTCAAAACGTTGAAAATAAAAAAATATCTTTTTGATATCCTTTTTCCAGAAAGGTTTTTAAAAAGTTTTAAAAAATATAATACATTGTAGAAAAATAAGTTTTCTTTCTACTACTCACAACATTTATATTTTTAAATGTGGTTGAAAAATAATAATACAATAAATACGTGAAAAAAGTCTTAACACGAGTATCATAATTATTTATTCACTAGCAATTTTTCTAGAATTTTTTCAAATATCAAATATTAATAGTTTTCCATGGAAATGGATTTTATATAGATGGCAAAAATTTTATGGAGTTGGAAATATATTTATAATAATTTACAATATTCTTATTATTTTTTGTTTACCAGGATAACAATAATTTCGTTATCAAATTGAGTGCAGTAGGTTATTGTACCTAAATCAAATAATTTGATGTGTTTCTAATAGGTGCATATATTTATGTAGGCCTTTCAATGAAAAATATCATATAAAGATCATTAAAAATAACATAATCAAGAAAATTTTGGTTTGATTTATCGTTTGTTAACGGACTGAATAAAAATACATTACAAAAATAAATTATTTGTATACATTGGGAAATTTTTCAATTACTAAGCTGATTATAGTAATAGGAAAATTCTTACTGTGGAAATTATTTCCTTTTTGTCATAAAATCGTTTATTGCAAAAGAAATTATACAAATCTCGTCAGACATCCGTTTCGGGAAAACAAACATGAAATGGAAGTTCCAGCATCTTTTTTCACCTAAAAACAAGAATTGAGATGTGAAGGACTGAGAATCTGTAATTACTGAACTGCAGATGAAAAGATAGGATGAAAAACAGGATCAGCCGCCAGTTCTCACCTACTTTAATATACTAAGTGTATTTTTTAAAAAAAAAATATATCGATTTGAGCAGCACCTTCTCAGGAATAGTCACATCTTTGATAGCTGACATTTTAATCGTGGTAAATTAATTTTATCTACTACAATACAACCCACTCCATACGAACATATTTATATTGACTGGACTATATGGAATTAGCTGATTTCAAGCAACCAACAAATTATGACATTACATTTGTCCTTCTTAAGAAAACAAACGTAAGATTTCTTTAGTTTCTTCATATTAAATTACACTTTAGTTCTGCAGTGACTTCCATTGTGCAAATGGCTTTAAATTACTTTAGGTGAATGCGTTCATTTATAGAGAATGACTAACTCTTATCACAGATGTGCATTGTTTCAAATAAATCCATTTCATTTGAGATGCAAATCATCATTATCACATAGATTCCACAAACTGGCTCCAAGCCAAGCAATCGGCGGCCAGTTTCCGCGCATCCTCTTATTGCTTACTGAGAAGGTATTTTCGCTACCAAGTTATTTGATATTTCAAATATACTCCAGCTAAATGCACTTAAATCTAATAATTATTTATCTGTATAAAATTACATTTACCTAGTAGATACCTTATTTGGAGAGGGGTTAATTAGACGTGATGTAGTTCTGTTAATATACAAGTAATACTATCGGAATAAATTGATAATAAATACGAACACCTTCATGTTTTCCAAATAATTGTAAGGCATATGGTTTTATTGCGAAAAGCTAATTGTGCAGACTTTGCGGGCTATCGTGTTTTATGGTAGTAGTTTTAGCATAAAAACAGAAAACATCTAAGCATTCTTATAGGTTTTTGAAAAAAAAACTATATTTTCGTAAAAATAAGTGATGAAACCGTCTAACGAACAAACGAATTGCTTAAATTAATTACCTACTTTTACTGATAACAGAAACGTAGAAGTTTTGAAGGGAATATGGATGTGTAAGTCTCATGACCCATTAAAAAGGGAATGTTTTAGTTAACAGGTCATGAGCCTAGAAATATTCACAACATAATATCATTGCTTTGAAAACATTTTTAAATTTATGTATCAGAAAGATATTTTAAGTAATTTGATGTAGGTACGTTTTCCAATTTCTTCATTCCAGTTTGTAAGTTTTTCGACATCAACAAAAAAAATACGAATTACACTACTGTTTATTTTGCAGGGCTTTTTACATAGACATTTTTAAATGATTACACAGTAGGTAGCTATTCATTACCGCCAGAGATGGCATCCAGACACTGTTCCCTAAAATGCACTAGATTTGTGTTGAAAACATCAATATTGTTAGTATACTTATTAGCCAGTGCGTGCATTCTACGTATCGGTGAGTTAGCACTGTAATTGTCGATGATTGGCTACAGTAAAATAGTGCATTACTACGGTAACTCGACCAGGCACTCGTATACTAATTAAATTTGTTAGTTGACAACAATCAAACATAGATTTTAATACTTTGAACAGAAAGAGCAAATCATTTAATATTCTTCTATTTTCTAGTGTTTGTATATTCAAAAAGTAATTTAAAACTTATAATTTATGTTTACAATGGGAAAACTTAATTTATAATTAATAAAGCGCAAAAATTTTTGCTGGACTCTTTCAATGTTCTTTACGTGAACCCTGTAATAAGGAGACCAAATGACCGAGTTGTATTCAAGCTGACTTCTTACTAAAGCAATATACAAAATTTTCATAGTTTTCATAGATTCGGATAAAGTATTATTCCTCTATGTGCAGTTAAAAGACTATTTATTATTTATTTACTTACTATTTTGTGTACATACCAATAAATGTATATAAATGTTGCTTACCCACGCACAGGCTATGCCCATGTGCGATTTTTCTCTTCCTGTTGTTTTTTGTTTATTCTTTGATCGATAATAATACGAAATATTTATTTAGGCTTTTCACATTAATAGTTTATGTGTAATACCTTGGACTGGCTCTGAATCGTAAGGCTGATCATCTTACCTTCATGTGATTTGAATATACTACACTGGCGTAACTACTGCCTATGCAGTGTCCTATGCGCCATCAAGTGCGGTGCGGACAAGAAAATAAATAAATGAATGGATAATGAACGAATTAAATATGGACTTGGAAAAATACGAACAAAGGGTACTATTGCAGGTGTAATGATACACGAATAATTTTTATGGTAAATTTACAAAGTATTCGATGAAAATACATTATTGATATCTAAGCTGACAATTAAGTTCTGGAATAAAATGTGAATAGCTAGGCGTTTACAGGCATTATGACCTATCATTGGCTGGATAATCTGATTACAATTTGTAAGATTTTATTCACGAACCAGACTAACAATTTTTTTGCCTAGAGTTCTAAAAATGTTTTAGCACGCTTGCTTTGCGCGTTATTTAAAAAAAAAAAGAAATTGATAATATTATAAGAACACACATATTATGTAGAAATTAATTAACCTTTATTATGGTAGGTGGTAATTCTTCCTTAATTATTAAGGAGTATTTTATTGGACTACGGGACAATTTAAGAAAAAATAATTTTAGATTGTGATTTTATCTTAGGTACGAAAAACTTTTTATTATTTTTATTATATTTTTGTTATCATTATTTAATAGTGCATTAACATTTCACATATATTTTCGTTTAAAATCACAATTAATTATCCAGAAAGATGGCAACAATGATCTGGCCCCGACATAATGAATTATTATGTCCACAATTAATATTTAAAATATCGTAATCGCGATTTTCCGCCAAAACAGGTCATTATATGTATTATAGGTAGGATGCGTCTATTAATATTTTAACAAAGTTTTGATGTTAATGGCGCCTAATATAGAAAAAAAGGACATAGCCACTTCTCTGGTTCTACGCATCAACTTTATATTCAGTACTACCCTTTTCGTGCGCTCAGGAGACGGGTGCTTTAAAAGCATCCATTTTTATAAGCTCTTTTACAAGAAATCTTTTGAAATATCCTCTGATAACCACATGGTTAATGGAATCTTTTTTAATTTTTTGTACTTAAAAAATTCATTTAAAACAACCCATTTTGTGGCTTGAACTTGAATTTTATTATTTTTATTTTTCCTAAAAAATTTTTTCAAATTCATTACTATTCACAAAAAAAAAACGAAATTTAAAAATATAGGACATTTCCCCATTATACTGCATATCTATAAAATACACCACAGCTATGTAATAAAGTATTTAAAAATTCCATCACCAAAAAACGGCAGTGCGATAAAAGTTTCCGTAAACAGGAAACTCAACAACCTTGGCGTACAAGACTGGTTAATATTTGAAATATGAAAGGGATAGAGAGAAAGAGGCGGATAGATCCTGAAATAAAACATATATGTATGAACGTACATTTTTATTTAAATAAAAACAACTTATATTATATAAGTTGTTTTTATTTAAATAGACCGGCAATGTTTATCATCTTGCCTCCTTCTTACTTCTTAATGATAATTATTTATTAAACGCCATTTTCGTGATCATTAGACCAAGGAAGCTGTACATACCTAAATAAACCTTATTTTCAACACATAATTCCAGGAAAAAAGTTACGAAAATGTAAACTACGATAAATAAATTTCATTTATTGGTACTGTTCTGAATTCCGATTCGTCTTGCAGCTACAAAGTGCATGGACAAATGAAATTTCAGTTCTCCATCTATGGCAGAGATGGGCAAACTTTTTAAGGAAAGAGCCAGATAAAATTAAAACTTATCTAAGCGGGCCGGAAATTTTTTTTAATCAAATAAATTTTTTAAGAGTGATATACTTAATTTTTTAATTTTTACATCTAACATAATATTAAGTATATTATAATATAATAAAATGGTAAAAAAATATACAAAAATTGAATATTCTTTAGAAGAAAATAAAGGCGTATGTGACAGATGAAACTGTGACTGAGCTTCTAAAAGTTTTTCATAATCTGGTAGAAATATAAATAGAAAATACATTTTGTTCAATTGGTAAATTGTTGTTGGGTTATTTAAAACAATGTCGCGGGCCGGATTGACTAGCCTGAAGGGCCGGACTGGGCCCGCGGGCCGTACTTTGCCCATGACTGATATATGGCATTCATTGTTCAATTAATCAATGTAACAAATTATCAGGAATCACTGCATTGGTGCACAATACAACAGCATTGGAACTCCAAAAAATTCCTCAAGGGTAAATGCGCATCGCACATTAGGGATAAAAAATTTCACACCTACATTAAAAAATTATTACGAATCTGCCCATATTAAATTCAATTACTGTGTTTATAATAAAAATACATTTTGATTTTATTATTTGACACCTAGTCACTGTAATAAAACCATATAATTCTATTGCTTCTAAATTGCCTAATAAAAAGCGTAAACTCATATTTGAATTTTACAGCCTTTGATATTCTAATATAATGCGATCCGTGATGTATAAGCATTGAATAAAAATCTAATTTTACGGCATTTGAATTATATTAAACTATCTGGCTGCCGTTTTAATAGATTGACTGATTTTATTAACACAATAAATTCAGTGAATGCGTATTTTATATACTATTATAAATAAACATCATTATTATAAATTATATTTTCAAATTAAATCAACCAGATATTAAATTAACGTATGCTAGTGGCAATGATTTTTTAATACAAAATAATGAATTCGATCTCGATGTTTGTTTATGATAAGCACCAAGAACTAAGTTTTTATGATTTTTCACCATTTTACAAATGTCGTCTTATGAAATATTTTATGTGAAAATCACATTCAAATAAATATTTCTTATTGACCCCTCATCGGGAGTCGAACCCGTGACCTCATGCATGGCAGCTAAACGCGCTACCGCCATGCCACGGAGCGGACAATATTCATGCCTCGTAATATTAATTTGGTAAAAGCTGTGAACTAGAGATTTCAAAAAACTTCTTCCGGCTTAAAAAAGTAACATTACTAATAAAAGAACTTTATTATCTATATAATAAACAGGTATTGCAACTTGTTTATCTACGAATTAATTAGTATTTATGATTTACCACTAATAAATCCACTCCTACCATCGTATAATAAGCATTTTATACTAATGCAAATTATAAATTTAAAATAAAAGTAGGTATTAGGCGAAAAAAATTGTATCTAAGAAAATTAGAATGTTTTCCATGATGAGCTTTTTCAATAAAATATTTTTTTAAAGGGGTTTCAAACTTCACGATGCGTATTTTTATTTTTTTATAATTACTAATGACAAAACACTCATTTGAAGATATTTTTTAACTAACCAACCATCATGTCTTATTGCAAATAGTAAAAAATATCAAATTAAACACCAATAAAATGTTCAGTTAAAAATATTTAAAAAAGTCCCTTTCACAAGTCAATTATGTGTGCATCCTATGAGGAGCATACGGCATACACAAACTCTTCAAGCTACGCGATTGCGCCAACTGCCATATAGGTACTTTCTTAATCAGAAATTCCGAAGTTCTAATTTATCCAGTTTTACTACAGACGTAAATTATTGCGTGTAATAAAAAATGGTTTCATTGCAAAAAAATATTTACACTAATCTCAAAGCTAAAATAAAACATCTACGCACCTACGTATAACAAATTAATTTATGTTTATCTCTCTTGAATCTTAAAATAAAAGTTTTTTTCTCAATGTCTACTGTACTAATAATTATAATTTATAATTAAATATTTCCTTTTTTTCTATACATTTGTGGATCTACGCCCGCTTACACAAATTAAACATGTTTGTCAACATCAATAATACTTAATGCTTGGGCAAGGACAAAACCTGCGTACATTTTAAGGTTTTTTTATAACAAGATTTAATGTAAGCCACGGTGGCTTTTTTTACTTTAGTAATCCTCATTTTACGGATTATACAGTATCTACAACCTTAAATCTTTGCGTCGTGTACACTATTTTACAAAAAAGAACTTACTTAAGTCAACAATTTACTATTTAATTTAGTAGTCTAAGAAAAAAAATACTAATAGTTTTGTTTTTTTATTACAAACATCATCGTTACCATCATTCCATAGCGTAGCATATGGATTTCACAAACTCTCCTCCTAGTTAAGCAATCCACCTGTTTTCGTTCGTCTTCCATAGTCAGGTCAACGTCTCATATAAGTAAACTGCGAATGAAATTTGAGTATTATAATGATAATAATAATAATTACAAGGATACTTTTGTTTTATTTTTCATTTCCTGTTTCAAAAAAGTCCCACTTTAAGATGTTTTACTACCGCATGATGAAGAAAAATTCTCAGAAGGTCAATCCTACGTGTTACAATGACGTAAAAGTACGTGACGTAATGAGAGGAACAGGTTTAACGGAATGAATAACACTATCAACCTGTGTGCATTCGCTCTGCTTTCATTTGTTCTTGTTTATCAAGAGCAGACACAGTTGATGTAATGAAAGAACTTTTTATATACCTTCCTAGTATTTTACCATCACCACAGTTCCAAGACTTTTTTCTTTTTTATCTCTTACTTCTATTTATCAATATTTATGTTACCCTTGTGTCTAAATTCTTAAGTATTGCAATTTCATTTATCTGTATATCTGTATTCTAATTTAGTGTCTTTTCACCAGAAAACCAGGTGTGTAGGTAAATTCTATTTCTATAGAACAAACCAATAGTAACACATAACATAACAATAACATAATCTACGTCATTTTTTGTTTTATGCATTATAATTTTTTCCCTTCTTCTTCTTTCGGTAAAAAGTACCAATATCTTGTATTTTTTTTTTTTTAACTATCTTGTTTACATTTTCTGTTATTTTTCCATTTCTACATGACTTTATTTTTCTCTTTTGCCATGTGCACACTGTTTGACTTTCACAGTATACCCACAAACAGGCTATTCCTTGGTGGGATTTATTTTTATTTTTATGTATATTTGTTTTTATTGTATTTCTTTGTAAACAAAAATTTTTCTTTTGAAAATAAACTTTAAAATATTATTCAAATAACATTAAAATAAACATTTCGTATTGACCCCCATCGGAAATCGAACTCTCGACCTCATGCATGGCAGCCCAACTCGCTACCATTTCTTATTATCCACTTAATTATTTATTAACATATATTCAATTATAACCACATTCACGTAATAATATATTTAAAGTTTTTTTGGAATATAATTGTAAAATTATGGAATATTTAGCGTCGGTCCTAAAGAATACCAGGATAAAAGAATAAAAAAAAACTAAACACGAGCATAGCACATTAACACCTATTTGTACGATAAAAGTATTAGAGGAATAAAAACGATTTAAAATCTTTTAGTAGGTAGCAAATATTTTATTTTAAGAACCTAAATAAAGCTTCGTATATTTTTTTTAAATACTTGTAAACAACATTTTTTTAAAATTAACATTTTTTTTCGTGTTTTAGGACATTATGTTTGCATATAGACCAGTCAATACAAACATGTTTGTATGGAGTAGGTTGCATTAAAATTTTAAGGGTGAATGAAAAATGGAAGAACTTGTGATTATATACATAATGGCTTCATTTAAAACGATTTAACTATAGTACTTAATGATTATCCCCGGTAAAAAATAAGTATAGAGGTTAAATATTGAATATTTCGAATCTCCCAGTCTCGTTATATACACTTATACCTACCTAACACTAGAGATTTCTGGTGTACCATAATTTATTGCAATGTTTCTTTAACTACGAAAAAAAATATATAAATTATCACCATAAGATCATTTTTTGTTTATCTTAAAATATCAAATTTAGATATTTCTCAGGATCCAATTCCCATAAAAATTAGAAATCACGAAAAATGCTAAATAAAATAGCAACAGTTAATAAAAACCAATTTTAACCTTATGTTTTCCTGACTATAAATTATTTTTAATAAAGCGTACACGAAGCGGTTCAAGGTTTGTAAGGATGGTGGAATTGTCAAAAATATTCAGCAAATATCTTTGATATAAGAAACCCTGCTAGCTTTTAAACAATAAAATAACTATGTATACTATACTTTCAACGCGAAATTTATTCTAAAGCATATTAACGTAACCAATTAGTAAAGTTTGACTGTTTACGCTACCAAAAATTCAACTTTTAAAATAGCTTTACACTTTATTTTATTACTGAAATTGATACGACCTTTTTTGTTTTGACGATGTCATCATATAATAAAATACGTCACTCCTTTTAAACAATCAAAATCATCAACTCATCATATGGCTTGTCCTTTTCGATTAGACTATCTCAAGGAATAATTCAAGATAAAGATTTGCTGAAGTGTTATGACGTAAATTCACAAAAAAAATAATTTCAATATTTTTTAATGTAGGTACCTACTTATCCCTACTTAAACATGAATAAATGTCACGAAAGTTAAAAATGATATTTTTACACATTTCTCTATGTGGACATGTGAAAAGGAGAAATAACCGGTGTGCGATCATGAGAAGATGTATGAGTATGGAAGAAGCGAGGGAAAAGTGCTAGGACAGAGTGGTGTGGCGTTCTATCCTCACTGCCTAGCCCTTCGGAGAAATGCCGTGATGGTTAGTTTGTTCCTCGCCCGATTAAGATAATAATTAAAATAATTTAGAAGCATGAATACAGTAAATTACTAAAAAAATGCATAACAAAAGCATCCTTTACGTACCTAGCTAATCCGGACGTGGAAATGTTATAGAACGAAATAAACATTTAAAATAAAATTATTCTACCAGTTCATACATGGAGAAACAAAACTTGTAGTACAACCCGAAAACTGGTGAATCTACAAAATCTACATCATATTTATATGGAGTCGAATGTGTAACGTGGCTTTTGAATCTAGGCTTGAAAAAAATAATATTTTCATAAAAGCTTTCATTAGTACCGCAGACTATGTAAAATTGCACGAATTCATGTTAAAATGCTGTTTTTGAATTTGTTTTATTTATGGCTAGTATCAATTTGACTTAATATTTTATAGCAATTTGTAAAAATTTATCGAAAAAAAAGACAACTTCTTAGGCAATTTTCTCGAAAAATATGGGTCAAATAAAAAAAAAGAATTTCCAAAATCGACTCCAAATATTATGTAGATTCACTGGTCTCCCGCTTGTACATCGAGTTTTTTACACCACGTATGCTATGTGATGGTAAAAAAATTCACATTCTATCCTTCTAATAGTTGTTTGTAATACCTACTCTCGGGGATAAGTTAGACAATGCCATAAAACTCCCTTAAAATATTTCTAGAAAATTAGCATTTTTAATATTGATGGCGCTATCTCTTTTAATACATGTGTTCATATTAGGAAATAAATATCTTTAAACTGCCTTTGTGACGGTGTAGATGCCTCCCAAGCACTTGCAAGAATTTACAAGAAAATTACATTATGTTGAGGTACGTATGTAATTTATAATAATGTATTGTTTCTACAAACGTGCAGATTAAGACGTGGCCATGGTTTGTATGCGTTGGTATCCTGAACGTTCACCATAATAATCCATTCTATATTCTTTGTCACGAGGAGTCATCTAAACTTTAGATAGCATCGCCATAACAATATTATAAGGAAATATTTTTTTCAAGATGCTCACTTAAGTTTTGATGTATGTAGATATGTAGATATTTTATTTATTTAAAACTTCATGTACAATTACATGGCAAGTGGACAAAGCGAGCTTGATGCTTTTAAGCCATATCTTCCAACCAACCCTTTAACAATAATTTAACTAACTTCCAACTAATCAATATTTTAAACATGTTCGTATCAGATAGTTGTTCCACACACATTAGATTCAAAACTTGTTCCTTTAAAAGTGGCTTTTACTAACGCGTTTTTTTGTGACATTATTAACGGACAAATTAATAAAACAATCTATTGTTGATCCATCATAAGAATACCCTGTGAGAAGACGAAATTTGGTTCCTACTGCGCATTCCTCTCCCCCCGCTACGATCCCTCACCCCCGGCAGCCCTACCGGCTAGCGGATCTGTCTACAGTATCTATCTATCCGTCTTGTCGTGTGCCTAAATATCTAAACTTATTCAGTCTCTATATTAAAATGGAGTTGTAAATTATATTAAGTGCCGAGTCCGAACTCACTAATTTAGCAAAGCTTTGGTTTTTTACATGCAATTTCATGCAAACATTTATATTTGTGTGTACATTGTTAATGTTGTCGGCAAAACACCAATTAGGTACTTAGGGTCATAAAATTAATCCGACCCCTGAGCCAGCGGTGACGGACTTTTATGTAAGCCGCCCGTTAGGAGTTTACCTAACTATAGGAGGAAACTATTATCAAACACATAAAATTGTTGAATTATTTTTTAAATTATTATTTCATATATTTCAATTATATTATAGTATCCAGCCGTGCGATTCTCTAAAGGTTTTAGACACTTCTGCGCATACGAATTCAGTACAAAATCGTATGCGCAGTAGTTTAAAAAACACTTACAGAATCGAAGCGCTGGGATCGAAAGCGTTGAGAGTCAGTAGAGGGGGAATGGGAGGAGTATGCGCGTCACAGGCCGTCACAGGGTATTCTTAGGATGAACAGGGTATAGTTCCATCAGTCTTTTTAATTATGAATATGATCGTATATTGGTGATTCGGTGTTTTTATATTAGGTATTTTAAAAAAATGTTTTTATGTGTGAGTTTTTAGTATTTATTTTTCCAATCCCAATAATTAAAAAAATGTATTATTTACATACATAGGATCCTACGTAATTCATCAAATACTGTATAACAGTAGACATTATTATGTACTTGTGGACAAGTTACTGTTATATGTAAATAATAATAATAATAATAATAATAAGTTTTTTATTCCAAACCTTGAGGTGGTGAGTGCAAGCCTCCAAGGTTCATATAAAAGAATACACTTGTAAAACATAATAAGATAACATAATACAAAAATAACTTTAAAATAAGTGAACATAAAATGCCAAAGAAAATGAATAAAGTATCGTATTCTTTTAGGGTGGCTTCAGCATTAGAAGCCACCTTTTGTAAATTGGCGAGTGGATCCACCCTGCTGTGGCTTGTAGAAGGGAGTTTTTTGTCATCTTTAGGCGTTGCCACAGGCTCCAGATCTTTTGACGGAGGAGGGCCGGGAAGGAAATGACGTAAATAAAATATTATGTTGATAGGTACATACATGGAGTAACAAAACTCTAGGTACAACCCGAAAACTGGAGAATCTACATCATATTTGGAGTCGAATGTGTAATATGACTTTTTAATCTGTTTTTTTTTAAAAAATCTTCTCTTAAAAGCTTTCATTAGTAGGTACCTACCCTAGTAAAATTGCACAAATTTTTATTTAAATACAATTAACAATTAATTAGTATTGATTTTACTGAGTAAATGATATTTCATAACTATTTGCAAAGAAATTCGAAAAAAAACTTATTACTCGATTTTCTCGAAAACTATAGGTCAAATAAAAAAAATCGACTCCAAATATGACGTAGATTCACTAGTTTCCCGCTTGTAGATAGAATTTTGTTACACCATGTATAGTATATGCAAATGGAGAAATTCTATTGTCAGTTTTTTTTATTATTGTAATGATTTACTGTTAACCGCTCTTTATACGAGACAGAAAACTGCACTGTTTTTTGTGCAGTTTCTTGTTCAAAAAACTGTACAGTCTGCCAAAAGACACACTAAATACGCGCGATCGTATGTTATAATCGTACGTTTGCACACAGGAAATAGTTAATATAACTAATCATGTAAATACTTCATTTGTTTTTCAAGTTTTTCAAAGCATTCAATATATCAATATCTTCTTTAACGTTTACATAAAAGACATTAATTGTCATGTCATCCGATCGTCGCGCGGACCATTCAATATTCCACACAGTTTTCGCTTTATACGGGACAGTTTGCAAACTGCACAAGAAACGGTACAGTTTTCTGTCCCGTTAAAGTGCGCTTGAATTTCAGTAGAGATAGTAAAATGATTGTCCTACATACTTCCGTAGTAATTTCCATAACATAATATATATTACAGATTATGGAGGTTTTTTGGGCTCAATAAAGGTATTGTAAAAATGTCGTTATCTACGTATGTAAATCATAACATTGAATGTTTACACATGTTCTTTGATTTTCAAGGAAAACTACAAGATGCATACTATTATTAAAGTGGATCAATTTTCAAGGTGGCCACACCCAATTATTCTACTCGGCACATACTTTAGTAGCAGATAGCTAAAATCTTTTAATATTATTAATATTTCAAAATATATGTATGAGTAACTAACACAACTCCACTGTTGACAATCCGTCTGCAGTTTGCGGATGGTTAGAGGATGCTCGGAACCGGCTGCCGATCGCTTGGCTTGGAGGCAGTTGTGGAATCCATATTTATGCTCAACATAGGGATGATGATGATGGTATGATGATGATGATGATGAATATGTGAAGTAACAAAAATCGTAGTACAACCCGAAAACTGGTGAATCTACACCGTATTTGGAGTTGAATGTGTAAATGACTTTTGAATCTGAGCTTTAAAAAATAAAATAAAAATTTTTAAGAAGGTTTCAAAATTTCAACATTTGATTTTTGCTTTTGTTTTAACTAATAGTTGTAACTGTAGTAACTAATATACAGGGTGTCCCACGGCCATGCCACACGGAGAGAAAGTATATTAAATATTGAAAATAGGATATTTTACTTAAAGAAGACATCATTTTATTTTTTAAATTAAGTAGAACTGCATTCACAGATTTTTTCAAAATCGCCTGCCTCAACCGGGAATCGAACTCACGTTAAGTGAAGAAAAAAAACACATTTATTTTTTGTTAACTGTCGAAAGTGTTAATTATATGGATTATTTTTTCCTTAATAACATAGCATCTTAAATACAATTGCAAATTAACGAAAATTAATTTCAAAGACGCTTGACAATTTACGTGTTCCATTTTCGAATTGTTTTTAACTTATTTCAGCCAGTCATCTTAAGTGGGTAGGTACTCTTTAGTTAATACTATGCAACAATAATGTTAGTTTTGTTATTAAGGAAAAAATAATCCTTATGATCAACACTTTCGACTGTTATAAAAAAATACGTGTGTTTTTTTTTTCACTTAACGCAAGTTCGATTCCCGGTTGAAGCAGGCGATTTTGAAAAAATCTGTGAATGCAGTTCTACTTAATTTAAAAAATAAAATGATGTTTTCTTTAATTAAATATATCCTATTTTCAATATTTAATATACTTTCCCTCCGTGTGGCATGGCCGTGGGACACCCTGTATATATGAAATAATAATAAGTATCAGTAGGTACCTAATAAAAAAATGAAACACACCTTTGAATTGAAATACAGTTGATAAGTGATAAATTTAGCTTATTATGAACTAGAAATATCATTAAAAATGACAATTTACGTTTATTAAATTGTTACACCTAGCTATGTAAAAATATTTATGTGATTTCATTCTTCCGCCTTGCACTATCCGTTTTCCGATATATTTTATGCAAATTAATGCCCTTGTAATACATTTTTTATTTAAAAATACATAATAGGTACCTACTTTTATTGATGTGATAAACAAATTAATACATTTTAAGTACGCATTTAAAAAACATAAGACTGCTGAATAAATTTCGGATAAATAGCTTCTTTTAAGGAATCAATAAATATCCATTTCAATGACTTTATTATTAGTTAAAATAGGCATTAAAAGCAATGAAAACTGTTAACTTAATATGTATATTGTTGAAATAATGAAATTTAAATTGAATTGAGAAATTAGTTGGACAGTTCCTGTAATAATACAAATTAACATGTATGTAGATAATACTGCTTTATGAATATGTAAATGAGTCTTCGATTTCTAAATTATACTCGCAAATGATTCTCTGATACTTTGATGCAGTACAATAATATAAGTGTATTAATATAAGGTTTTAGACTGCATTAAAGACACTTCCGTAAATTGTTTTTTTTAAATATATTTAAAAGGTTGTGCACTAAGCATTTTTCGTGTTTTCGAATTTCTATGGGAGTTGGACCCTGGGAAATACCTAAATTTGCTATTTTACGCCAAACAAAAAATTAGTTTATGGTTTTTAACAATATTTATATCCAAGGACGCCTTACAATAAATTATGATACGCAAGAAGTCCGTAGTTTTAGGTAGTGTATATAACATAAAATATCGCACTTATGGAAATTTGAAATATTCAATGTAGGTTTATTTTTTCCGGAAATTATCATTACTATAGTTAAATCGTTTTAAAAGAAGCCATTATACAAAATCACCTAAACTACTACTACTACTTTTCCTTATCCGCACCCAATTGTGCATAGGGCACTGCTTTGGTACACCAAATGAATGGTCTTGATCATTTTATTACATGAAGGTAAGATGATCAGCCTTACGCTTCGGGACCAGTCCAAGGTATCACACAACTAACAAGTAAACTAACTTAATATTAATTTTGTATACGTACATGAGAAAACACGATTTTTTCTGGTCTCAGTAAAACCTGATATATTTTTTAAAAAGCATAATATATCTACCAATTTTTCAGTTCATCACAGCAATTTGAATGTCCTTTTCCTCTTCTTTTTCTAGTGTACGACGCGTCAGCCAAGTCCCCAACTGGCCTGCTATGGGGAAACACCTTCCAGCTTGGAAACTTCGACGAGTGTGTCCAGGCTAGGAGTCATGATGACCAGCTCGGCTCCGCGATCCAGGGTCAGTACTGCTTGGCCAATGTTGAACTCAAGAAGTCAGCTCTACCTAATATCCACTATGGAAAGGTTGGTTTGAATTATTTTATGAGCAGAAAATTGTTTTGTTCTTTTGTACAACATGTGTAAAGCATGTTTTTTATAAATTTAATTTTATAAATATTAGACAAATAAACTTTTTTAATGTAAATTAATAAAGATATATCTATTTAAATAAGATCAACGAAGAGGTATTTTTTTAACTATTACAAAGATATTTGTAATAAAATTCGTGTTCAAGTTTGGGTAATTATTATTTATAGATACAAAAATATTACAATATTCTTGCTCAAAATTAAGAAAGGCCTCTTACGATGGTTCAGTCATGTGGAGTGAATGAATGATGAAAGACTGGCAAAAATAATCTATGATGCGAGTGCAGAAGTCGAGAAAGGCAGAGAAAGACATTGCACGATCAAGTACAACAATGCAGGCATGTGAGAAGTCAGGACAGAGCAGTGTGGCGTTCTATCCTCTCTTCCTACCCCTTTGTTGAAATGGCGTGATGGTTAGTTAGTTAGTTGTTAGTTAAAATGCTCTCGGCTGGCTAGGCCATATACTACGTATGCCTCCCGAGAGCCTTAACCATGCTTGCCTATTTTACAAGGCATCAGGTTCTCGGCGTCCTGGTCGTCCACTGTTGACAATTCGTCGGCAGCTTGCATCAGAGCTGCGGGACGTGGACTTGACTTGGGAGGATGCACGGGACCTGGCGGCCGATAGCTTGGCCTGGAGGCAGTTTGTGGATTCCATATGCCCACATAGGGAGCGGATATGGTTTGATGATGATGATAATGCTCCTCTACATTAAAGATCGTAAGGGTGGCGGTATCATGATTTTCTTTCGTCTTGATCGATGCCGTCGCCCTCTTGACTTAACTTCACTTGGAAACTTTGGCCCTGCAATCTGCTTATGCATTTGCAACAGCAAAAAATTTAAAGTCCTGCATTAAAATAGCGTGACTGACAGAGAGTCCCCAAGGACTCTATAACATTTGCGGGTGGAGGTGGGATCGATCCCTCAGTGCTCCTCTATTTTGATTTATAATTTTATTTTATAAGCTTAAAGTTCGTGGCTAAAACAAAATGCTTTTTTTTTATTGAAAAAAATTACATTGCTGCTCAATTCATAACAATTTGATAAGCTCTCAAATGACTATTTGTTGCTACCATCTTTACACTTACGTAGTTATCCAGAAATTTTTTATTTTTTATTTTTTGTGGAATTCGCACACGTTGGAAATAGTTTGAGGTTCATGTAATAATTTTTTCGAAGCTTTTTATCTGTTTATAAATCCGGAATTTTATTTTAAACACACGCCCTAAAACCAACAATCCAATTATTATTGTGTAGTATTTTCCATTTTTTACGAGTCATTTTAATTTGTATTTCCCAGCGAACCGGGCCACGTGAAGACATCCACTGGGCAGTATGCGTCCCAGCCACGTGCTCGGCAGAGCTGATCCAGGAGTTCGTCTCCAACCTCCTCATCAGCTCTCCGGGAGGAGGGAACATCAGGATTACTCCTAACCAGTGCCACAAGCAGGAGCCTCTTCATCTTGAAAAGAACGACATCATTTTTGGGTAAACTTTCATCTTTATCCAGGCACATACCACTTAGCATTTTAAAATATCTAAAAGAATTTTTTTTTACTTTTCTTTAAATGCATTTTTAATGAGACTAATAGTGTATGTCGCCGACTACATCAACTCAACTTTGCAGAGGCAAATGAGAGTACACCGAATGTATTTATAAATAGCACCATGAATGCTTAACTATAACTACTCAAAATACTCACCTTTTGATAAATTGAGGCAAATAGAAACAAAAATGGCAGTGTCCACAATCTTAAATTGTTGGTAATCACGAAAAAACGTTTGTTTAGTTCTGCCATTCTGCTGTTTTTGTATTGGACACTGCCGTTTTTGTTTCAACAACAAAACTTTAAATTTGAAATTAAATGGATTAATGCCGTTTTTTTGACAAACAAATATTCTATGGAGAAAATATATAACTTTCCAAACAAAACTGCATATTTAACTCATTTTCAACTGCAGGTGGACACTGCCGCCTTTGTTTCTATATGCCTCAATTTAAAAAATATAATTTTATTTCCTTAAAACCAATTAGGATTTAATGCGGTTTAGTATTCATGGTGCGTTATGTGTACTTTCTACAACTGACACAATGTTTTTAAATTCGGGAGTTACGTCAGATTGCTTAAAAATTCAACAATAAAATTATTGATATTTACAATTAAACGATATTATAAGAATTCTTGCATTAGATATGATCATGATTGCTGTTTTTTTACTGAAATTGTCTATGCATGACATGAAAATGATTGAGATATTACTTTCCAGGTCATTTATGCTGGCATTTAGTGGACTATTAATTCTATGCACACTTTTCCACATCTACGTGCATTACAAGAACAAAAACTGTCCTAAGCGGGAACCGAGTATTCTAGAATCTTCCATTCTGTCCTTCTCGGTGGCCAGAAACATGAGGAAGATTTTCAGTGTGAAGAAGAACGAACATGGACTAGATGCTATCGCCGGGATTCGAACCTTCGCCATGTGTCTTATTCTGGCAGGACACGCCCTAATATTTATATTTAGTGGTCCTGTCATGAATTCAGAATTCTACGATGACGTGAGTAAAAATTTTAATTTAATTTGTTGATTAATTTATTCGTTCTATATCTGCTTCCGATGTGGAGCAGATACCGGATGAATAGTTAGCGTAGTTCTGACGTAAACAGACATCTAGGATGCCTCGCCGGTAATCTGATTCCTTCTATTTTATAGAGGGGGTCTAAGCATTCAGCTCCTGACTAAGACCTGTGTAGATCTAATGTGACGGTAGGACTTCAAGTACTATGTAAGGGCGCCGATCGCTTGGCCTGGAGGCAGTTTGTGGATTCATATGCTCCACATTAGGGAGTGGATATTGTATGATGATGATGATGATTTTAATATTATTATTAATCCGATTTCTTATTGATCCAAGCACTGCTAAGTATCTTTAGTGACATTCGTGATATAGTATTATACAGAAAATAAATTATTTATACTAGAAAAAACACATGACTTACACAGACGCATTATGATAATATTACGAAACAGTAATGCAATCTTTCCATACTTTTATAATTGTCCTGATTTATTTTCTGCTCTTAAGTTCATACATATTTATTTTTGCGTTGGTGATTGTAATATAACTACATAATTTCGCCCAGGTATGCCGTTTTATATACTTATTTTATTTCAAGTAAAAGGTAACATTACCTATAGGTGTATGGTACATACTATTTTAAAGTTCTAATCCTACTCGCGTATATGTCGGCGATTTATAAAGTTCAATGAATATCTAACTGTTTGATTAGGCATCAGTTATGTTAATTGTATTTATATACCGTGATAAAATTAAAAGGAATCGGCAAAGTGACCACTAATGTCATTAATCCTTCAGATTTGAAGGGAAATGTCGGGCAAGACGTCATAGCAATAATTCTGATTTATTCCATAACCTCCATATAATCGTCTTTGAAAAAATATGCAAAGGTCTGTGGGGAAATTCAAACATACGCATTTAAGGATTTTACTTGTTTGTTTGTTTGTCGGAATAAAAATAGACATCTTACAAAAATATCTAAATTAAAAAAAATTGAATTCAATTACATGCAAACCATGCAGAAAGCTGAAAAAGTAATCTCTGTTGCACGAAAATTTTCGATATGTCATTATTTCTTTCAATCGTCCTATATTTTTTATTTCTTTTGGGTGAAAACTATGCTTGTATGAAAACTAATCCTCGTCGAGTCAGCAATAAATTATTGTCGCAATAGTCACACAATTGTTATAGTTCTGCACTTTACGAAAAATCCAGATTAATCATAAACGACTGTTTAAAAAATTTCTATGTATTTTTTATGAAAAAAAATATTTGGTTTCTTAAATATTTTTTATTTTTTTTTCGAAAAATAGGCATTGAAAAATTTACATTATCAAGGATTTTTTTAAATAAAAATAATTTTTAAATAGTAAATTTTTACGAAACGATCATGAAATTTTCTAGCGCGGTTTGAAAAAGCGCGCTTTTTCAATCGCTCGCAAAAGTATTTACTTTGGCTCGCATGCATTAAAATTTTGATGGATTCGCGATCATCAATTATGGGCGTGATCAATTGTAAGTGAATTTCACGCAACTTTCATTATGACGGGGTATGAAACATTAGCAATAACGGGCGTTAAAGTCACTAGACCGAATCGATGCTGTGTTATTAAAACATTAAATTTATAAAAGAAAAAACATTTTTGACTATTGTGTTTTTAAATATCGTTGGAATAGTAAAAATATACTTTAATTATTTAAGAATGTAAGAATATTCATGCTATCGAGAAGAACCGCTATTTCAGTTTTTTTATACCTTGGAAGTTTTTTGCTAATCTTTGAAAATAAAAAGATAACAAAAATATTTGTAGTTTTAACTTAATGGATAGTTCTGTAATCCGAACCTACATTTTTAAAAAATATTTCTGTACTATATTATTATATTGTGCAAAAATAACCTGCCAATAATTGGGAGGGCTACATATTGCATATATGCTAAAAAATGATAGCATTCTATCTAAGAAATATCATTATATTTTTTTTTTTTATTTTCCTACCTACTCACTACTCATGTATTCAAGAATTTCGTATTAATAAATATCTAATAACTATTATAGATATACGTTTAAATTGAATTCCTAATACTTGAATTAAAATTCTGCTAAAAGAAGGAATGCGCTGATTACGAATCAATAACTCAAACGTAGGTACCCAAATAATTTTTAGTCGAACAGACTAATAAACTATGGGGCGTTGAATGTCGTACGAACGGATCGTGTTCTTATGTTCACATAGAATCCTTTTTAATTAATTATCTTGGAGAAGTGATTTAACTAATTCATCCTTGACTTTTCTCTTACTTCAAATCGCTTGCCAAGGCTCAGTTGAATGTAAAATGTACATACAGGAACAGGACAACATTCAGAGATCTATCAAAAACAAACATTTATTTTTGAAGTACAAGTAAATCGGTATTTTCTAAAAGACCAAAGTAAATAACAGCCGTTTAGAATGTACAAAATATTTATTCAGGTAGGCGGTGCATAGATACTAACATAATTTTTACTTTATTTGTACTGATCACACAGGATATAGTTAGGTACTAATGAGTAATTAAAATTTTACCATACATCAAACAAATTTTAAGTAAACAAACAAACTCAAGCCATTACTTAGGATATTAATTAACTAATAACTGCATGATTTTTATTATAAAATTTTCGCACACACATAATAGAAAACATGCGTGTCAACTCAAGAGATGCGAATAAGCGATGGTTGTAGATATAATATTTACAAATAATGTGTACGTAGATTGATTGATATACCAACATCAAATATTAATTTTATTTATGCTCGTATATAATTGCGTTTTATTATTATTTGGTGATTATTTGTTACATGACCAAAAGTACACATATTTCTGTAGCCTTTGGTTTAAGCTACTTTATATTATTACGTGAAGCGTGGTGTTGGAAAAAGAAGGATGAAAGTAGAATGCTGTTGAAATGCGATCTCTCAGGCGAATGTGTGGTAAGACTTTGTAATATAGGTGTGCAAATGTCGAAATTAGAGCAGAGTGCAAGGCTGAGATAAGCATTATCGACAAAATTAAGAAAGGGCTTTTACGATGGTTTACGAAAGAACGGCTAAAAGAAGTTTAAATGCAAGCGTGCCTGTATTTAGAAGCCGGGGAAGGCCGAGAAAGACATGGCATGACCAAGTACATCAAGTACTTGAAAGTGTGCATGTGAAAAGTCGGAATAATCGGCGTATGTGCATGAGAAGATGTATGAATGTAGAGGAAGCAAAGGAAGTCTGTCAGGACAGAGTGGTATGGCGTTCTATCCTCTCTGACTACCCCCACGGGGAAATGGCCTGATGGTTAGTTAGTTAGTTAGTTATTTATTACAAAATACGTTTTTGTTGTTTGATGCATAATGCTGTATGCTTTTGAAAATTAAAAAAATAGCATTATGTAACTTGTAATGAAATAATATGTAACATAAACGTAGTTTACAACCTTCCAAAAAAATATCAATTTCCGTAGAAATTCGCGAAAAATACTTAAGATTCATTATTGGATTCCTACACCAAATATTGCTTAGAACAAAATAGTAGAAGATTACAAAAAGTTTATTTACAAATTAGTATTTCAGTACTTTAATTTTTTTAAAAGAGAATGTTAATTAAAGAACAACTGTTGTATATAACCAAATGATTGAACTTTCAAGAAAAGTGGACTTACTGTTGAAAAATTCCGGACGACCACTTGATCCATTATCAGAATTTGTAAACAAGCAGTATACAATATACACTGAGCCTTCAAAGCAATAAATGTAAAAAAGTATGAACTATTTTCACTTTGTTTCAGATGTTGAAGAGAGTTGAAAATACCTTATTACTCAGCAACCCATTACTAGTGGACACATTTTTGTTGATAAGCGCTTTTCTTTTCTGTAGACTGCTCCTTCTGGAGTTGGATAAAAGAGGAGGAAAAGTCAACGTAATTCCTATTTACATTTTTAGATATTTAAGGTAAATATGTTGCATGAAAAATAACTGTTATTTCATATTTTTTTCAGTCGGGGGCCATCCATATTAATAACATAATATTATAATGTTCTCGTAACTTTTTGTAGATACTTACTTTTAAACTTTTAGACCTATGAAACTTTCAACATTAAAAATGTTTTTTATAGTTTCACTTATCAGCTGAATGATTGGCTGAAAAGCGTGAATTAACAGAAGTGCATTACTGCTAAGAGCCCCCGCAGACTAGAGACTTTCTATCGGGCGATAGTTTAGTCGGGCTGTTAATCAGTATGAAGATGTATGCAAACGATCCGGTATCGGCCGATTGCTAAGTTTAATAGGCCTTGCGATTGCCTTTAAACTATCCTATCGATAAACTATCGGCCGATAGCTTAATCAGTATGGCGCTCTTCCACACGCGCACACTTGCCGATCGTTTAATCGGGCGATAGAATTTCACTCCGAGCTTTCGTGCGGGACCGTCAAGCTGGTTACGTTCATTCGATAAAAGGCGAAAAATTGTTTGGGCTTTTCCAGCAATTTCGAATGCATCGTGTAAAATTTTCCATTCAATAACCTATCACTGTAGATGGGATGCACACAATACTCTCGGTTTCTCTTCTTAATCTTTCTCCTTCGTAGTATTGCAGCAATAATAACTTTCCTTGACAATATTGTTCCAACATTTATTGCGACCGCTCTCTTCAAAAGTCGTTTATTAACTGGAAAATCATTCGAGAGCAGTTGGCCGACTGTTCTCTAGTCTGCGCACTCATCACCAACCCGACTGTTTTGTTGATTCAGTGTGCGCGCTAGCAGCCCAACCCGACTAAACTATCGCCCGATAGAAAGTCTTTAGTGGGCTCTATTAAATATTCTGATTCTGGGGGAGTCCTGAGGCATTAAGTATATTTCTGCTCGCCATTAAAGAATAGATAGTAAACAGTGTTGTTCTTATTTTTAAATTTAAAGTTCAAATGATATATTTTTCGATGTGGACAACACTGTTTATTAGTAACTGGCGACTTTAACGTGAACAAGATAGCAAAACTGTTTGTTGTTGTAACTTAAACCAAACTTATTTAATTATTTTCTATGTGGTGAATGTGTTTTTCAGGGTAACTCCTTCATACTTCGTAGTAATAGCTCTGTATATGACTTGGTTGGACAAGTTGGGGAGCGGCCCGCTATGGGACGCTAAAATGGCGCTGGAGAAAGAACGATGCTTGCACTCCTGGTGGTCTAATATCCTCTACATCAATAACTATGTCAACACTGATAGCTTGGTAAGTAAACTCAACTGATATATTAGTATAATTGGATGTATAAGAATTCATGGTGTACAAAAAATACACCAAATGGCGTCGATTCATTATTTATAATCCTACATAAATATGTAGGTAGTAGGTACCTATAATACATAAAACAGGCAAGAAATATTACTTGTTAAATATAATTACTAATGTTTTTTCATTTGCATTAACTTGTTTTCAATTATTTTTCTACAACTTTAACGATTAAAAATTCAAATAACAGGATTGTTGGTAAATTACTGTTTTTTACAACACTTCAATGCGGGGTTTTTAAAAGAAGAAAAACTCGTAAAAGGCAAATAGACACTGAATTTGTTATCCTCTAAAACAATTGATGTAAATGATGACGATCATAAAATTTTATGATACTCTGTCTTTTCAAATGTCTGTAGGTACCCATTTGGTAGGCGCCCTTGAGGTATATTAATACGAAAACGGCGCGCGCTATATAAATTATCAATAATAATGATGATAATAATATGTATATGTACACCCACACGACAGAAAAACATATTTAAGAAGTATTTTTTTATCAGACTTTTTTATCACTTTTGTGATGCTTTAAAAAATTTACTGACATAACAGGCGTGATGTTAAAACTAATTAATATGCATATTTGACTCAAACCCACAAAAAAATCTGCAAAAGAACGTCTTCTCGTTTTATACAGCAAGTTCACATGCTAGGCATATTTATTTTATTTTATGTTATTTATTTCAGTTATTTAGAACATTACAGAAGAAATCCAATTCATTCTAAATACAATACAATAATAAATCATACAAGTCAATAGATAGTTATGTAAGTATAATAATATAACAAAGTATAGAAAGAAACATTATATGTTAGAAAGTGCTTTCCTAACGGAAGGCCCACTGTCGTGAAATATGTCGATATCCGAGGTGATGCGATTAAGTAACAAGATTGCTCTACCAACAGGCATAACCATTGGCAGGTTGGTTCTGCATATTGGCAGGTAAAACAATCGATGCTGTCTTATATATATGATGTATCTACTGATAATATTTGCGGCCTGCGTAGCGTATCTAATGGCTAAAATGCTGGGCTCACGATTCGGAAGTTCCGGGTTCATACAAAAATAAAAAGTTATTTTTTCTTAAGCCTGACTGTTTGTGACGTTGTTCTCCTCTGTAATAAGGCATCCTGGCCTGTTGAGGTGGTTAAATAAAATAAAATAAAATAAATATTGGAATTTTCAGTGCATGTTTCAATCCTGGTACCTCTCAGTGGACACTCAGTTGTTCTTCCTGGCCCCTGCAATAATCTACCCGCTGTGGAGGTGGCCCAAGGTGGGGGAGTGGACGCTCGGAGCACTGACATGTGTCTCCACCATTATTCCGTTTGTCATCACGTACTGGCAACAACTGGATCCGACCCTGCTGCCTTATCCAAAGTAAACCTTTTTTTTAACCAAAAATATCCATACAATTGTAATTAACTCAATCAATTTTTTTAGTGCCATAATAAGTATGTAAAGCGAGGTCCCTAAAAAGGGGAGTTCTGAATAATACAGGGTGTCCTCGTCCCGTCACAAAGTCCACATAAGAAGTTAGATAAAGTAGACCAATATATGTCAATGATGACAGAATTTTTTTTTTTAATTTTTATGACACTCGTTTTTTTATATAGATTTTTTTATCCGACCTCCCAAAAATCTATTTTGCGGACTTTTCACTGCTATATTATTTAGACCACACTTTTTTGTTGTTTTTTGTAATTGATTTGTTCAAATAAGTTTTTTTTTAAATTCCCGAGAAATTCAATTGTAAAATAGGAAAGCATGGTTAAGGCTCTCGGGACGCATGCGTAGTATATAGCGTAGCCAGGCGAAACGGGTTCAGGCTCTCGGCGTCCTGGTCGTCCACTGTTGACAATTCGTCGGCAGTTCGCGGCAGAGCTGCGGGCTGGACTTGACTTGGGAGGATGCACGGAGGATGCACGGGAGCTGGCGGCCGATCGCTTGACCTGGAGGCAGTTCGTGGAATCCATATGCTCCACATAGGGAGCGGATATGGTATGATGATGATGATGATGATGAAATTAATTTTGATAAATAAATTAAATTTGATAAATAAATTAAATATAAATAAATATTCATTTATTTAATTTTCGTATACACAATCAATATTTTGATACATTAACTCCCTACTGTTTACAATTTATCTGTTACCAATGCATATAAATATTTTTTTTTTTTTTTCAGGGAGGTGGTTGATATTTCTAGTAACTACTATTTCAAGGAAGCTTACATCAAAACGCACATGAGAGCCAGCGCCTACTTTGTGGGACTGATAAGGGCCCGACTCACAAGATAGTCCGTGTCGAGTCAGGGCATGTAGTATTATACATAAGTTTGATTCCACAAATTTATTTTAGAATTTACAAAACAATATTTTTGCATACCAAATTTTAATAATTACATAGCTATATTTTTGCATAAAAAAATAGAATATAGATATACTATATATGTAAATATACACCGTGTCGCAAAACTCGATATACAAGCGGGAAACCAGTGAATCTACATCATATTTGGATTCGATTTTATAGATTTAAAAAAATAAAATAACCCAAAGTAGGTATTTGAGAAAATAGATTTTTTTCGATAAATTTTGGCAAATTGTTATCAAATATAATTTATTTAGTCGAATTGATACTATTAAAAAGAATTCGTGCAGTTTTATTTAATCTGCTGAACTTGCCTATTTTACAAGGCATCAGGTTCTCGGCGTCCTGGTCGTCCACTGTTGACAATTCGTCGGCAGTTTGGGTCAGAGCTGCGGGACGTGGACTTGACTTGGCAGGATGCACGGGAGCTGGCGGCCGATCGCTTGGCCTGGAGGCAGTTTGTGGATTCCATATGCTCCACATAGGGAGCGGATATGGTATGAAGATGACCTATGAAAAAAAAAATTTTTCAACCTAGATTCAAAAGTCATAATACACATAATTCGATTCCAATTATGATGTAGATTCACCAGTTTTCGGGTTGTACTACGAGTTTTGTTACACCGTGTATAGGTATTAGTTATTCCTTCAAGTAATCTACCCAGCGAATTATTAGTAACAACTGCTATTAAAATCTATGTATTAAAATCTATGTTTGATTGTTGTCAACTAATAAATTTAATTCGTATACGAGTGCCTGGTCGAGTTACCCGTAGTAATGCCCTGTTTTACTGTAGCCAATCATCGACCAATTACAGTGCAAACTCACCTGTACGAAGAATGCACGCACTGGCCAACAAGTATACTAACAATATTGATGTTTTCAACACAAATCTAGTGCAATTTAGGGAACAGTGTCTGGATGCCATCTCTGGCGTTAATGAATAGCTACCTACTGTGCAATCATTTAAAAATGTCTATGTAAAAACAATAAAATAAATAAATAAATAAACAGGGTTGTAAAATAAGTTTCTGTTTCCCAGGTATAAACTAGAAAGGAAGCAGCTGATAATAGGGTGGACTATGGCCATAGTTTGCGGAGCAGGGTCCGTGTTTACAGTCTCCGTATTCTTCCAGCCATT
Organism: Micrasema minimum; assembly: GCA_022494985.1. Classification (NCBI taxonomy): domain Eukaryota; kingdom Metazoa; phylum Arthropoda; class Insecta; order Trichoptera; family Brachycentridae; genus Micrasema; species Micrasema minimum. The sequence goes on along the minus strand of JAGVSP010000258.1, from coordinate 59,606 downwards.
TTACAATTACAGTCCCCTTTACTCCGCCATGTATTCTGCTCTCCATCGCATATCCTGGGCAGGTTCCACCGGGTGGCTTCTGATCGTCTGCTCAACGAAAAACGGAGGTAAGATATCGCATAAAAAATCTAGAAATAATTATTACTCATTTCAGATATTATTGATATCTTAACAGAGACAGAGAATCTCTGGAAACTAATGTGGATTATCTAGGCGTTTACAGGGCTTATGACCTGTCATACGCTGGGTTAAGTGGCCACTTGATGAATTACAACATTCCCCATTCCGCCCATCATCTGATAAAATATACCGGGTGTTTCTTTTAAACTGAGACGATCAAATATCTCGAAAAATAGCCACTCTACGGCCGCGGGGGAAATACATTAGTGTTAAAATTAGTAGCCCTCACCCCTCCATGTAGGTGGGGCGGGGGGTAACTTTGAAACTAAGATAGGAACACCTATTTTTTATTGCAGATTCGGATTCTACGGCTAAAAATACGTAGGATTTGACTGAAACATTTTGTTCGGTTCATGATACATGGTGTTGTAATCGACGAAATTCAGTTTTGTAAATCACATTTTGAACACTTATTTTAAGCTAAAATTATTTTATTCACCTGCCATTTACATTAATAAATTGTTTTGATGACAAATTTCGAGTATTTCCAATGAAAACGTGATGTTTTTTATTTCAAACGTATTGCAGAATCGAATGCGTGTGTTTCTAAGAAGAAATTGAAAAAATTGAACTTCGTCGTTTACAACGCCATCTATCATGAACCGAACAAAACGTTTCAGTCAATCCAACGTATTTTTTAGCCGTTTCTGCAATAAAAAATAGGTGTTCCTATCTTAGTTTCAAAGTTACCCCCCGCCCCACCTACATGGAGGGGTGAGGGCTACTAATTTTAACACTAATGTATTTCCCCCGCGGTATGATTAAATTTTAATTATGGACACTTTTTCCGTAGAGTGGCTATTTTTCGAGATATTTGATCGTCTCAGTTTAAAAGAAACACCCGTATATAATTTTTGAAACTTGCATATATTGAACTCGCGTTCGTAATATCACATTACAAGTGAATTTCTCACTGGTGACATCTGTTGAGAAGATTGTTAAGCATTTTTACCAATCAATCTTTATTGGTGTAGGAAAGTAATAATATCTGATATTAGCCCAGCATGGGTATAATCCAGTCAATTGTCTACAAGTATTTGTACACATTCAAAATGTTGTTATTAATTTCTCATTTACTTATTTATTTATTAAAATTTCACATATATTCTCGTTTCTTCATATACACCGTTTCCCACGATGAGACCGCGAAACTCCAGAGGGTGATTATTCATGATATTCTGAGAAAAAAATCTTAAAAAAGTTTTTCAAAAAACTCAATTCTAATTTCTTAAAAAAATGATTAAAATATGAATAAAAATTCACGCGTGTAATACCGTCCATTTTTGAACTGGCTAACACCACGTGACCTGCACCAATTTCAGATATGAAATTCGAATTTTGAATGTTCGTTCGGTGACCAGAGCGGACCCCCACTTCTCCCCGCCCACCGCCACCCCGCCACCGCTAGCATTTCAAACAGAAGCCAGTATTACATAGTCGCTTTTTATTAATACTTTTTTTTAATTAATTATTAAAAATGCCCGGATCAAAAAACTTTTTTCTCAGAATACCATGAACAATCACCCTCCGGAGTTTCGCGGTCTCATCGTGGGACACGGTGTATACAATCCTTGGCATTCAGAGGAAAAGAAGGAAAAAAAAGAAAGAAAAAAAAAACAAAATGTACAAAATTACACAACTCTATTTCTGCAGGCATTTTCAACAAAAACACCACCCATTTGATTAATCCAACTAACAACACTAACTTTATATTTGAAGAAGAAGAAGTTAATAATTCAATAATTACTCCTAATTATTCGATTATTATTACTCGTTTCCCGTGGGAGCCAACATGAAATATTTATTTATAATATGATTTTTCACATTAATATTTCATTAATGATACCTTGGACTAGCATTGAAGCGTAAGATTGATCATCCTATCTTCGTATAACAAAATGATCACAATGCACTGCAGTAGTGTAAATACTACCCATGCAGTGCCTTATGCACCATTAGGGAATGAATGAATGAATCCCTTACTATCAGTACCTACCTAGAGAATCCTGAAAACTGTCCGTTCATTTTTTATAAGAGATAATTTTTAAATAAACAAGTTACGTTTTAATGTGGGAAATTAAGTAATTTTTTAAGTTTGTAAATTAGACCAATTATTTCCCGTCCAATTGTGTAAAAAATAATTAAACAATAGTGGTAGGCACAATGAAATTTCTTTTTTTTAAAAATCATATCCAAAGAATTTATTGAGAAAACCTAACTAAATTTACCTTATACCCAGAGGATTATATTACAACCAAAGTATGTACCTATGATTACAATAGACGAGTATAAACGTCTATATAAAAATTTCAACACAGACGAATATGTTTCTCAAGACGGGAAAAAGGAATACGCAAGCATTTACAGGACAATTGTTTGTTTTCAGGACCTTTGGGAAAACTGTTTTTATGGAAGCCCTTAATACCATTAGGAAGATTGACTTTCTGTGCATATTTGGTCAATGGACTCGTGGAACTACATTCTCTCGGGACCTTGAGGGACTCCGTTCATTTGAGCATTTATGGTTTAGTATGTAAAACTTATGGTTTATTTAGAATGGCGTTTATTTTATTAGATATAAAACTTCATTATTTAATGATCAATAAAATCAGTAATAGAAAGAAAGAACTCAGTAATAAAATAGTTTATTGTAAAAATGAGTTTTCAAAACGAAGTTTCAAAATTATTCAGTACAGTAAAGTACTGTATAACAAAACTCGTAGTATACAGATTAAGTAAAATTGCACAAATTCTTATTAAAACGCGGTTTTTTATTTTGTTTTCTTTTTAGATTGTATTCATTTAAATTAACTAAATAAATTATATTTGATAACATTTTGCCTAAATTTTACTTCTTAGGTACTGAATTTCCTCGAAAGCTATGGGTCAAATAAAATAAAAAATCTACAAAATCGACTCCAAATAGTTGTCATACTCTCATAAATCTGCATTTAAGATGGGCGCGTACTATACCTATTAGGTGTATTGTTTTGGTGACGTAAATCTACATTCGGTTTTTAAGATATTTGATTTTTTAAAGATAAATACGAACTGGTTCTGAAGGGTAAGACTGATTGATCATCTTACCTTCTTCAAGATACTCTGCACTTGGTATACCTACCAATGCAGTGCCCTATACACCGTTGGGTGCGGATAAGGGAAAGTAGGTGTAGTAGTATTTGGGTGCCATGCATGAGGTCGCGGGTTCGATTCCCGAAGGGGGTCAATCTGAAATATTTATTTTAATGTGATTTTCACTTAAAATATTTCATTTGTGATACCTTGGACTGGCGCTGAAGCGTAAGACTGATCATCTTGCCTTCATGTAACAAATCATCGAGATTCACTGCATCACGCAGTGCCCTATTCGCCATTGGATGCGAATAAGGGAGAGTAGTAGTAAATCTACACTGTGTTAGAGTTTGGCATAGTATTATGTATTTTACTTTACCAGCATTAATTATTTTTTCAGACTGTCCTATGTTTCTCCCACATCCTGCAAACCTTCATAGGAGCCCTCGTGTTATGCGTCATGTTCGAATCTCCAATTCATGGATTTGAGAGGATTTTACTCAAAGCAATAGGTTTGTATTTCTTAATTAAATTTTTTGTAAGCGACAATTGCCGCAATTTATTTTATTTTACAAAAACGGGAAGTGTACAGTGTAGCATATCCCATAAAATTAGCAGCCAATTTTTTTTTTAAATCCCTAAAACCTTTTTTACTAAAATAAAAAATTCCTGAAACTTTCGGTTCCAAAAAAATTTGAGTTAGCTAAACAATTGCTAACCGTGAAAGCTAATTGCTGGAAATAGATACCTACATTAGATATACCTCATTTTGGGTCGTGTTCAAATACTTGCACACAAATCTGGATTTCATCCCAAGACGGGAGTAGGTATATATTTTTATTTATATCCCTAATTTGAAATTGAATGAATCCTGAATTTGAAAAAATTCTACCTCATCTCTGTAGGGATATAAATAAAAATTAGATATACCTACTCAATATCACATTTACAATATTTTTTTGTAAGAATTAATTATAGAAATTATAGAAAATTAATCATAAAAATTAGAGAACATACTTATTAACATTATTTTGCGTTATGGGTTCGATTTTTAAAATCTGTATACCCTATATAATTTATATTCCGATATTTTTTGTTCTAGGAAATAAAAGCAGGTCAGCGACAAGAGAAAGAAAAAGAGATTTGGAGAGCGTTCAGTAATAACCATTAAGGATAGAATGGTACACATAGTTTTGATCAAATATAATTGTACCTAGTTATTCTGCATCACGATGTGCCAAGCATTTATATTTTTACCATTGAAGTACCTGATCTTCATTATAAAAATTGTATCAATTACTTACTATTCATATATATATTTAAGTTAGTTATTTTAATTATTGTATAGTATTGTTATTGCCATAGTTTTAAGTAAATTAATTTGTTTTGTATTCTTAATGACTGTAATTTTTTTATTGATAAATAAAAATACTTTTTAAGACAGTTTGTCTTACCTTACTATCATTTCATGAAAAAAAAAAATATAGGTACCTGTATAAAAACATTTAAACGTCATGAAGCCATTATCAAATGAATACTATCAGAGATTGACTAAAAAAGTTTAAGAGTAAGTTGTTAAGCTTCAATTGGACTGAGTGCATAATTTTTTTTCTAATAAGTGCTACTGATGACGATGTAAACAGGGAGACCCCTTCAAATGTAGATTCTTCGAAATAAATTTTGGAGAGAAATGAATAAATTAATAATGTTGGTTCCTATGCCATTATATTTCAATTATTTTTTCACCTCATTTCTCCCGTACCATTTCCTCCCCATAATCACTTTTTTCAATTAAGTACCTACCTATTTACGTATTAATGGCACTTTCTTTTTTATACTGGCAAACAAATTGATTGCACAGATAAAATATATATTATCTTTGACCAATATTTTTGTCTATGGTTATTTTGTACTTTGACGTTTCAGACGTTTCATTACATTTGTTATTTGGAACACTAGAAAGTTTTGCATTAACTGTCTTTATTTTACGGGTGACCTATTCGCTGTGCAATTAAAATATTTTTCGCTTCGCGATGATTTTTGATTCGTGGTCGTAGAACTTTCCGTATCTGCATAGTCTACCGTCATAATTACCTACCTTCTGACACCATGTCTAGAACAAAGATCGCTCATGATTCGATATAAGTGACTTTAATTTCGATCAATAAGGCATATTAGTGAGAGAAATGTATTTAGTTACATAATGTCGGACTACGATCTGCAATTCCAAGCGGATTTGGAGAGAGCGCAAGCTCTCAGCTTAGAGAGTTTAGCATTGGAAAAATTCAGGAAGCAAAGGAGCATTAATTCAGGTAAGTGGATAATATACTATCCATTTCGTTTCAATTGAGTTCTTTTGTATTGTTGTTGAATTATAGTGTAGTTTGTAGTTTAGTTTAGTTTATAGTGTTGCAGTGTACACCATTTAAATACACGCAGTTTTGTTGTATTTTTGCAGTCAATGTTTGTTATTACACGATTTGGCTTGTTATGTTATTGTTTGTGAAATATCCATGTTTGTATGTGTCAAATGAGTAAATCAATAACACTTCCTTTTAGTGATTCACATTATTTCATTATTATTTTGATATTAAAATTCATTTTAATGCCGTATTTTGGTTGATAGCATGTCAGTTAAACTTAAGATTTTATTTTTATCTTCATAAAATAGTGTTAGGCAATGTGTTGTACTTCACCAAGGCTGTGATTTGGGAGACTTCGTAGATGTGTAAGTAAATCCAGAAGAGATAACCAAATTCACTTAAAATGTGCAAACTGCCTTGTGTTCATAAACAAATTAAAAGCTTAACCTCTTCTGCATCAATTTTCTTTTATCTAGGAATGGTTATCAAAAATCGATGGTAAATTTTATGTTAATTACAATCACAAAACGCCCAGGCATGAAACAAATCTGTGATTTTGTTCATAAACAAATTAAAAGCTTAACCTCTTCTGCATCAATTTTCTTTTATCTAGGATGGTTATCAAAAATCGATGGTAAATTTTATGTTAATTACAATCACAAACGCCCAGGCATGAAACAAATCTGTGATTTTGAAGTCAGTTGGGAAGAAACGATATACCTACCTTATATGCCGCTATTTGATTATACAGACTATCATTTAGTTCTAAATAGATATTGATATAGATGGATTTTAATTTTCTAATGAAAATAATACCGTGTTGTGGTCTAGTGGTACTACTCCGGATTTGAATCTCTAGGTTTGAATTCCGCTCCAGCACAACTCGTTTGCTGCTTTCTGTCACAGTTATTTCCGACTATTTGAAAGCAGTACTGAAATTGAAATATTTAGTATATCATAAGAACTCAAATGTTTCATTTTATATTGAAAAAATAGTAAGAAGAATCTGAATTACTTTATCCAAAACCTTTATCTATACTTATCTTCTAATCTTTGATTTATGTAGATTATCATGAAATTTTATCAGAGACTTATTATCTCTTTAAAAAAGTAATTTCCAGTTAAAGAATAGATACTCGCAATACATTGATTAATACATTACTCACAAATAAACTTAGATACCTTTTTATGCGATATCAAAACTCTTTGTGTAATATGAACATTTCCTACCATATTGAAATCGTGCAGTAAAAATCAAAAATTTTCCGTTACATGAAAAATGTTTACTTCCATGCTCCGATTTATTTTATCCCTACTCTCAACCCACTTCAATTTATATTTTTATTTTTTTATATAATTTTGTAATAAATATAGATTTTTCCTAAAAATCATGTAGAGAATTTACAACTTACGAAAGTGATTATATAGTATTTTACTCATAAATGTTTTACTATCATTGCAATATGATTTATTATTTAGTCAGGAAACCAATTTTAGACAGAGAATAGCACTCTGTTTTATGTTATTGATAAGAATTATCTAACTTCTTTTAATGTGTTATTACGCCTATCTTATGTTTATAGTGCCCGAGTCAAATATTAAAGTTTCTTCATGAATTTAATTTAAACAAAAAAACTCATGCATCAACTTTAATGTTTATTTTTATTTTTTCAACTACCTCAACAGGCCAGGAGGCCCAATAACATGGGGAAACAATATCACAAACACATGCCTAAAAAAATTGCTTTTGGTTCTCACCGGGAATCGAATCCAGAATGCTGTGTTGCGAGCCCAACTTCTTAGCCATTACGCTACGGAGGCCTCCAATAATAGCATAATAAATAAACTAAAATTTCTGCTTTACCTCGTTAAATAAAATGTTAATTTTTCAGTAAGTAAATTGTCATTTTTAATTGAAACAAAAGTTATTTGAATCATGTTTATGTACCTAGTAGATTGTGACAGATTTAGGAAGGCAATACATGATTAATGCCACCTCCTATAATACTTGTCGATGTATATAATTCATTATTAAAATTATATTGGCCTGTCACCTCTATGATTCATACTAAATCCGTCACACTGAAGCGTATTGGCATGTCCTGGCGTAGAATCTTCACTACCGGAAGCATATTTCGTGTTGCTACAGATAAGCACCATTGGGAAGTTCCAAACAAAAACTATGTATTTAAATGCTATGTATTTACTTTTTTCTCTGGTAAGTAACTGTTGAGCAAGTGGAGTGAGAAGTCAGTTATCACAAAGGTGGTTTTGTTTTTGCATTTTGATGTGCTCATTGGTATGCGAGGCACTCCTAAAGGATGTGCAGGCACTTCATGTTAAATTTGATGGTTTGTTGAACATCTACGAAACATTACGGATGAGAATGGTGGATTTATAAAATGTAACTTGCTCTCACAGTGCAAATGTGAGGTACTACAACTAGCAACGGGTCTAAGTTCAAAATCTATGCGTACTAGATTTGGTTGCAACATCGAACCGCCTGCTCGGCAAAAATTATAGAAGTTCACCAACTAGAAGGATCTTTAACAGCACCATCTTACCCCCTTAGAACTGTCGCTCCACCACCACATTCTACCCAAATGACTAGAGTTGTTCCTACTAGAGTATTACGAACTCGCAAATCGATGAAGAATCAAGGTATCTTAAGGAAGCAACTTTTGATTAGAGTACAGGCGATGAAAAAAATGGTAAACAAGTTACTGCCTGATTGTTTTTCAAACTTCCTTGATGTTGAAATTTTTCTTCTGAAGATAAATATTATGTAATTCCATACTGGGTCTTGTAACTGTGTAACAACAATTTTTTTGTCACTGTGTGAGATTTTATATTCTTTGATGGTGGATACTTTTTGATTTTCCAAACTGGCTGTTATTGTAAGGTATGCTAGTCTTCCAATGCTGGAAGAATGGGCGTTCATTAGGTTTTGAGATGGCAATTTATAGTTGGAGTCTTGAAGTTATTGTGTATGTTTATTATTTATAATATGTTCTTTCATAATACAGGGAAATGACACTTGCTTTCTTAGCGCGTTGCCAATGCACAATACAACAATACACAAATTTTTTTTTTTTTTTTTCAGCGAGCCCTACTTCCGAGTTTGAGTGCGATGGCCCCCTGCGTCCATCCCGCTCCCGCTCGGGCTCCGGCAGTGTCCCACCCGCGCTGCCGCCGCCCCCGCGGCGCCCCGCCCGCCGACCGCGCCCCCCACCATCCCGGCAAGGCTCTGTCCCCCCGGAGGAGGCACGCTCCACCTCCAGCAGCCCGACCAACTGCGAGGAGGAGAACGAGACCAACGATCTCATCTCATTCACGAGACCCGCCTCTGGGGGCAAAGCCCACCTCGAGTTGAAGGAATGCATCAAACATATTCATAAGTAAAAAAAAACTTTTAGCCTGCTTCAACATAACCTTAAAAATACATTATACGAAAATTTTAAATATTCTGTAATAGCATCACATATTGAAAAATTATTTAAAATCTCTTATGAGTTATGAGCCATCTAGCCATCAAGGTATGTTGGCATTCAGAAATCTTGTTGGGCTGCCATGTATAAGGTCGCGGGTTCGATTCCCGATGGGGTTAATATGAAACATTTATTTGAATGTAACTTTCGCATAAAAACATATCATATGTTATCACATTGGACTGGCTGAAGCGTAATACTGATCATCTTGCCTTCGATGATTAAGATTCACTTCACTTGGTGTATCAATGCAGTGCCCTATGCACCATTGGATGTAAATAAGGGATAGTAGTAGGAATAGAAGTGTCCATGATAGATTTTTTTAAATTGTCAATGCAAAAAAGGTGAACATGCCTTGCTATCACCTGTAACTAGCTTAAAAATACTAATACTGTACAATAATTGATCAGTTTTATTTCACATATTTCCTTACCTTTATAGAAATCGATAGACAGAAATAAATTTACAATATTATAAACAATAAACTAAATAGAGGGCCTATTATAGATTTCCATTTCATTTCAATATTGTGAAGTTACTACTTTTTATTTCTACCTTAAAATACTTAAATAATTTTCTTTGTTTTGTTCCAGACTTAATCAAGCAGACCAAATGGCACTTGTGCCCGTTCCTAAGGATGGCTCTAAACTAACTCGTAGCAACTCCAACCTTTCTAATTTTTCTACAAGTTCACAAAACGTAATACCGTATCCCTCTTCAAACGCCGCCTTTAATAATTATGTCAATCCACTGATCGCCTTCCCTACAAATTCTCCGTACGTCCAATATCAATTTTCACCATCTACAGTGTACACTAATACGCAGAATAATATCTACCCAAATCTGAACATGAATAATAAAAACCCTACTGCTTTTGGAAACACCAGTCCAGGTTTTGTTTATCAGCCACCTTTTAATTCCGCAAGTCCGTCAGTTTACCCAAATCTTGCCAATGTTCAATCTCCAGTCCAACAGTCTCAACCTTTTCTTCCAAACAACCTGGCTGCACCAACAAGAAATGTTAATTCTGTAAACCAAAGTGTTGTATTGAATCCAACTCCCAATTCAGCTAGCTATCCACAGTTAAATTTATTCAATAATAATGGCCCATCTACTGGATCTAGTCTTGCGAAACAGGGAATAAAGGCTTCTCCGTCTGCGCAAAGTTTATCTAGTACCTCGGTTCGAAATAACTCCTTGGAAAAAGAAAATATTTCTAAATCAAACACTTTATCAAGTATAGTGTCGACCTCTGAAACAAATAGAATTAACAACTTGAATAGTTCTGCGTGGAGTGTTACGAGTCGTACATCGGAAGGACGGAAACCTGATGTGTACAAAACCAATATGAGAACGAGTTTCGAAACATCATCGAGGACTTCTACGGTACTTTTACTTTCTCATATCTTCAAAATTGTCACTGTGAATAAAAACTTGCAATGTAGTTATAATGTGTTTTTCTCTTTTTTAGTCCTCAAACAGAGATCCATTTTTATCTCCTGGTGGAAAGTCATCTAACCTAATTGATTTAGGAGCTAATACAAGGTAATGCTTAGCAACAGCTTTCTAACTTACCTATCAATTTCAGTTATTCCATGATTGAAACATATATTTATTTATATATTTAAAACTTCATGTACAATTACATAGCAAAAGTACAAGGGCAGGCTTATTGCTTTTAAGCAATATCTTCCAACCAACCCTCTATATATTATGTTCACGCTTAATTTAGTAGGAAAGGTTTTAATTGTAAGTCTTTTTTTTAGTTCGTCTAGTATTGGCAGTGTACGAGTAAGCGTTTTAGAGGCTTTTGATCCATTAATGGCAGACCAAAATGCTAGTGGTGAGTTTGAAATGTTTTATCATTTTTAACTATCCGGATTACGTCCCCAATTAAAATTATAAAGACTTTACCATACATGCCAATATGTTCAATAGTCTAATGTCTAATTGACAACAATTTGCAATAATATAATTGCACTTTTTGCCAAAATTGTTTGCCTTATATCTGTCTCTACGATATTTTTGAATAAATCTTTTTATTCTAGAATATATGAGCAGCAGTGAGTGTGGGAGTGTTTACGATGAGTACGACCCGTTAGATTTCCTTTATGGGGAACACGAAGCACCAAAAGAACCAATTTATGGAACGATTAACAAGAGAGGCGCTCCTGAATCCATACCCTCCCCACTACCTTCCCCCCCGCCTAAACCATTCCCTCCAGCTCTCGCAGTTAGAAAGAAAACAAATACATTAAATGTAAGTTTATTCATTTGATTTTCAGTTCTCAATATATCAATATTAGTAAATCAGGATATTTGATAATTTGTACAGTGCTATTTTTTATGAAAAATCGCCTCAAGAACGCTGCATAATATCTACATAGTGTTTTCATCTCTATGTTTGAAATACCAAGATCATATTTTTGTTGACAAAAACTTCCTAGAATCAAAAATATACCAGTGTTTTTGTGTTTCAGAGTAAGCTTTATGAATGCATCTCATTCGTCCAAAAGAGACAATTTGCACCAGAACTGATAGCCTTTGTAGACATGGTTAAAGAAATAAGATGTAAGTCTGTTTTTGCTTCTATTAATTAGGATTTCTGTAGCTTTGAAATCAATAATATTGCTTTATATTTATACCTATCTGTGTTTATTTACTTTAGGTGAATATGTATATTCTGATCCAGTCACGAATCCGGGTTATGTTGTTGCTTCAAAATCAGAAGGAAAATATCCCCCAAATACCAGTATCAAACTTTTGGTTTATCATGACAAACCCGTCAATCCAATAACATTCACGTGTGATGGTAAGATTTTTTATTTATTAATATGTATTTTCATACCGTTTGTATCTCTGCGCTCAAAGCCAACATTCAATATTATTTTACAAATAAACGAATACTCTTGTAAATAACATTTTGAGTATGTCCAAATCACACTAACACTGAATTAAATTCTTGATTGCCGTATGAAAAAAAAATCTCTAAAGCTTACTTGATTTGTTTTTTATTCTTTCTAGTGGAATCAACAGTGGAGCATGTCATTCTTCATGTTGTTTGTGAACTCGAGGGAGAAATAAAAGAGGACATATCGGCTTACACCTTGAGGGTTTGTAAATCAATTCAAATTATGATTACTATTTATTGAAATCAATATTAACTTTTTGTGTAGATAAAGAAATAATGCATTTAACTATTAGGCTAAGACACTAGACAGCCATAAAAAAGATAATTAACATTCAGAACGCCAGTTGCATCCAAAACAACAAATTTTAATGCTTGTCTGTCATATTTTGACATACAGTACTTTTTATGCAATGAAAGATTCTTCGATGAGACATGACCAAAAAGTATGCCGATGAACTTATTTTTTTCAACGTCTGACTGTTGCAATTTATTTGCTTAGAGTGCGTGTTGATTTAAAGCATAGAATGATCGGTGACTTGCATTTCCTTTACTGTTTTTTTATTGCAGGTCTGGGGAATGAGTGAATACCTAACACCCGGCAGCTCCCTTGCAGAATACGACTATGTGAGACAAAGTGTGAGGCTAGAGAAGGACATACTGCTGTGTCTCCAGTCCACGAAGGATACCAGCTTAGCTAGGACAGAGAGAGACGACACTCGAGATAGCCTTGTGACGTTGGAGGAGCTCTTGCCAAACCAGGGACTGACTCCTCCGATATCGCATCAGGATCTGTCCATCCTTTTAGGTGAGTATTTGGACATTTGAGGGGCAAAATTATCTCAAGATCATTAAAAATCGTTGAAAATTTCATCTAAAAGTTGTTCACTGTATATACTTATTGTATTGCACAATGATTTTAGTATTATCCAGAATCCTATCTGTCAGCTAACCTAACCTAACCTAACTTTATCGTAGGCTAACCTAACTGTGTTAAACCTGTAGCTTAACTTAATATGCGTATGTGTACGTGTCAATAACTGCAAAAGCATTTTAAAATCAGTTTTTTGCCTACTGAGAGAAAATATATTGATTGTAATTTATAATTGTGTTAGATTAAAAGAGAAAAGTTGTAATTATTCAAATCTAATTAAAATTTATTTTTCACTTCTATGTTTAAAAACAATTGGCTTCTATAATATACTGAAATTGTATCGCAATCTTGTGTAAAATTTCCAAAATTGAGTAATTTTTTTATGACTGCAAATTAAATTCTTCCAATATTGAGGTTAGTGTTGCCACTTAAAATAAATATTCCCTCTGAAATATATTAATAGAGGGCTAGATGTATAATGTATAACCAGTTCCTTTTTCAAATCAGTTCCTACGGAGGTAGCTTCATGGAAGTTTAAATTTTTTTTTTGAATTTGGAGTCATATTAAAATGTGGGAAACAAATTAACATAGGTACCAACTTGAATGTCAACTGTTTTAGTAACCGCATGTGAATTTTTGAATGTTGGAATATCTGTGACCATTTTTATATTTGTTTTTCAACAGTCGCATCCGGATTCCAGTATAATGAAACCAGAAATAATAAACGATACAGGAGATTACTGTTCCGTGTCGCTACGCCAGACAACAATAAAAGATACTCTGGGATTACACTGTCAAAAGCTGAGAGAGGCGGTGAAAGCGTTCATAGCGCTCTACTGCAAGTCAAATCGAGTTGATTTTCAAATGGAGGACAGTCATTATACACTACCAGGAGAGAATGAAAGTAAGTGGTTGCATATTTTCAGTGTGCAAAATAAAAGTGCAAGCAAGTATACAAGTCATCCGTTGTATCGGCCAGCCGGTGAGATTCTTCTAAAATATCAACATTTTAACGGCTTGTATCTCTGATACTATTCAGTATTTTCCAGGAATTTTATAAAAGTTCTGTCTTCTCTAATGAATATGATACGTTTATATACACCGTGTTTCACGATGAGACTGCGAAACTCCGGAGAGTGATTATGTATGATATTATGAGAAAAAAACCCTAATAAAGTTTTTCATACAACTCAATTCTAATTTCTTAAAAAATACATTTAAAATATGACGTAATACTGAATTAAATTTTTGTATTGGAAATTACATATTTTTGAAACATAGACTAAGGATTTAGATTTGAAATTTGAATTTTGAGTGTGGGTACGGTGACCGGGACGGCCCTCCCGCCTTCCTACCCCCCACTACCCCGCCGCCACTAACACTTCAAACAGAAGTATGACATGCGTCGCTTTTTATTAATACTTTTTTAAAATTGATTTTAAATACCATTTTTGTAAACAATCTTGCTTCTTCCCATTCCAGAGTCCATTCTTCTATCTTCAGTAAAGGAGTCGTCGGTAAAACTTCATGTACAATTACATAGCAAAAGTAGAATGGCGGGCTTATTGCTTTTAAGCAATATCTTCCAACCAACCCTCAGTTATTTAGTGATGATTTTTATTGTAACCGAGTATTGGTGGAAAGACACAGCTTTAAAATTACATAGCATTACTTACAAAATTAATATACTTACTAAAATATGACTGGGAAATGGAAAAGGGGAAGGAAGGAAAGGGATAGGGAAGAGGATGAATGAAGGATGTTTTAGAGGTTTGAGGAGAAGTAGTAGTTATGCTTCAGACGTTTCTTAAAAACAAATACGGAGGGCGCATCTTTTACATCCCGTGGTAAATCGTTCCATAGTCTTGCGGCCTGGACAGTGAATGATTTCGTAAAAAAGGAAGTGTGATGCCTAGGAATACAGAGTGTTTAGCGGGCGAACTCTGGCAACACCAGACAACCAAAATGGCGCTACTACCGACAAGGAGAAAGACAAAGCCGCTGAAGCCAATCAGAAGGAATCGCCGGAGAAACAGGACGATGATGATGATAATGCGGTACCAGTTCATATTGAACAAGAAGAATTAGGTTGGGCGGCTATTCAGATGTTTGACTTCAACAAGTATGCCTATATTTTTATTTAATAATATATCTAGAGAATAGTGTTACAGTGAGAGTTAAGTCCACTTTATACGGGACAATTTACTGTGCAGTTTCTTGTTCAGAAAAACTACACAGTTTCTTGTACCGCTTTTTTCCTGACCAATAAAAACTGCGCGCGGTGTGTAAATTTTACCTTTACACGGCACAGTTTACTGTCTGTAGGCATGCGCAGAATGCGACAGTCAGACCATCTAAACAAACAGTTTAGATGAACCAATCGGACTGCCATAAATGTTGCCATACTAATATAACCTCTATCGTCGCCTATCTTATCGATTTTTTGCAGATCTATTGATTTTGTGGAGATTTATCATCTAATCTACTACTGAACTGTACAACCGATTTATCAATTTTGGAGCACAGATAAATTCAACATATTATGAATAACTTTAGGAACTTCTACCGATTTTACAATTTGGCAACATTACTCATCTGTCAAATAGTCGTTATTCGATATTTTGAATTTCGTCTAGGGATATTTTTTATTACATTATATTCATATTCGCGCTATCATAAAAGTTTACCAAAGTTTATTTGTAATATTACCGATACTATTGAATATTATAGTACGTTTTATTATACTGTCGTAATCGCCGCGGGTGATGCGCGCCCGAAACTGTGTGAAAAAATGTGTGGAATTAGCGCACAGTGAGAATCTGACTCTAGCACACAGTTTTTCATCCAGTTTTAGCTTTATACAGGACAGTTTTCAGACTGCACAGGAAACTGTGTAGTAAACTGTCCCATATATAGCGGGCTTTAATCAAGAAAGGTACCCTCTTAATCGTATGTTATCCTTATCCACTTTGTCCTGCCAAATTTAATATCAGACATCCTTGAAGCATCATGCTCTCTTCACATAAAAATATTTTTTATCTATTCTTCATACAACATTCTAATAATATATTGCCGTCCCGTTTCCAATTCAATCAAGCAATTCCTTTCCTCTTTGTCTTGAAAGGAGTCTTATTTTAAAATATGTAACTTGATTTCAGTTTGCTTCTCTCTGGGAGCTATATCCTACCGATCTGGCCAGTTAGTGCAGATAAAAGACTCGGGCCAGCTCCTGATCCTACAGAGTTCCCACCCCAGGCACATCTCCTTCTCCATATTGGTAAGCAAATTCTTCAAAAACATTTTTCCCGCCCCTGCACAATAAAATAATGTTTTCTCTTCTTTCTCTACCACTTTATTATTTTCATTTTAATTTACTTAGGGTATACATGCAAATATTTTTTGTTTTAGAAATCCCATCGTATTGCAATGGCGGAGTATATTGGGAAGAAGATGAAGAGACTGAAATATATTCCTCCAATCATTCATTTGACGCCTTGGATAAGCATACACAACAGCAGCTGATGCACCTTGTGGAACAAGGGCCATACCAGAGAATGCCCACAGAATGCAGAGAGGTGAAATGCCTTGTTCCTTTTGATTACTTGACAAAATGTTTTTTCGATCAGGAAATCTTTACTGGTTGTATTTTTGTTTATAGATTCTCTGGGAGAAGCGCCACTATTTGGTGGATATCCCCGGAGCCCTCCCATTGGTCCTGCTGGCCTCCATGAGTTGGGACGCGGGGAGCAAGAGACAGCTGTTACGTCTGCTGGAGCAGTGGAAGGCCCCCTCTCCACATGATGCACTGCACATGCTACTCCCATGGTAATTAAAGAGAAATAAATACCCATGTTTCGGTGCTCAATTTCTCTTATCATTGGTAAATTGCATCAGTATTATTTTTCTCATTTATTTAATGTTTGCAGTTTCCCCGACGTGGGAGTGAGGAAGCACGCAGTGCGCTGGCTGTCCCGCTCGTCCACGGACGTGCTGGCGTCGCTGACCCCGCAGCTGTGCATGGCGCTCCGCTATCGAGCGCCACCCCGCGTCCCCCCTGGCCGGGCTGCTGCTGAGCCGGGCCCTGGAGTCCCCTCGCTTCGCACACCGCCTCTACTGGCAGCTGGTGCATGACATACCCGGTAACTGTCCTCAGGTAACGACTCATTTTGTATGAGACACTTTTTACCTGAAGATTTGCCCTTATCCCTGAAATATTAGCCTTTGCTGTAAAGCTTTAATTCCTATTTAAACTTAATATTATTTCAAAGTGATGATTAAATGATCAAGATACACCAATGCAGTGCAAAATTTTATGGTAAAAAATAATCGCTCCCTCACATATTTCACATTTTCATTATTCATTATACCATATCCGCTCCCTAATGTGGAGCATATGGAATCCAAAAATGCCTCCAGGCCCAAGCAATCGGCTGCCTCTCTCGCGCATCCTCCCAAAGTCAAGTCCACGTCCCGCAGCTCTGATGCAAACTGCTGACGAATTGTCAACAGTGGACGACCGGGACGCTGAGAACCTGATGCCTAAAAATAGGCAAGCATGGTTTAAGGCTCTCGGGAGGCATATATTTCCTAGCCAGCCGAAACGCCTTTTCACAGTATTTAGGGTTGCTGTGTCCCTTTGCCTCACCTCTGTGTTCCTTACAAAGTTTCCACGCACACTTAAAATTGTCACCTATTCTCAAAACACACTCACAATCATATTTCACAGTAATTCAATAAATCTGACAATTAAGTTTACTTAATATTTCATATTTCACATATGAAAAGGAAATATTAAATATTCGCACAAAAGATGGTTCAAACTTTTTTCTTAATCTTCAGAATTCTTCAGAGCGTTTTTGGGAATCTCTTTAGACGGCGAACCATTAGTAATTGGCTCCGAACCAGACCCGAGCATTGTGGCTTCAGCAAGATGGGTTCGTCGTAATCAATTACTTCTCCGAGCTCTACTGGCCTCTGTGGGAGAAAATCTGGCCGAGCGATTGCTGAAGCAGCAACTTTTGGTCAAGGGTATTTAATATTTTATTAAATTCACATATCCACAGATAGATATGGGCTTTACAATGTTGTTTGAAAACAAAATACTTGACATAATGAGTAAGAATTCGAGTGTTAATTTGTTTTGTATTTTAGGCTCTTACAGAAGTAGCTGGTTCCGTGAAGAATTGCAAAGAAAGTGCAAGGAATATAAACCTGCAGGCGGGTGTAGATAATTTAGTTCCACTGACTAAATCTCACAATATTTGTCTACCTTTATCAATATCCCAAGAAGTACACGATGTAGATGTCAAGTAAGTAATCATTTTTGCCATTTATGGAACTGTAATATTTATCGTTATTTTATCAGCATTTAAAATAACTGTATTTTTATTTTAGGTCATGTTCATATTTCCCTCAAACACCCTACCACTGAAAATTAACTTTCTGAGCAGTGATAATGCCATAATCCCCGCTATTTTCAAGGTAATGTCTTAGTTCAATTTTTTGCACTATTTTCACATATAACTGCTAAGGACTGTTTATAAGTGATGTAAAAAAAACTATTATATATTATGGGTCAAAGAATTTATCATTTTACTATTTAACTTTAGGTTGGGGATGATCTCCGTCAAGATGCCCTAGTTCTACAAGTAATGAGAGTGATGGATCAACTCTGGTTAACAGAAGGTTTAGACTTGCGGATGGTAACCTTTAGTGCTGTTCCCACTCAACTTAGAAAAGGTAACTACAATACCAAATCAGATTACAAAACTGTCTAAAGATTTTTCCCAATACAATGATTTACTTTTTATTTACAGGTATGATAGAGATGGTATGCTCAGCAGAGACGCTCAGAGCAATCCAAGTGGAGTGGGGTTTAACTGGTTCCTTCAAAGATAAACCTATTGCCGAATGGCTTGCCAAACATAATCCTTCAGAATTAGAATACGAAAGAGCTGTAACTAATTTTACTGGTATTTATAATTATATTTTTTTCCAACATGTATGCATTTTTATGCATCAACAGTATGTGCTTAATATTTCATTGCGTTTTCACAGCATCCTGTGCAGGTTACAGCGTAGCAACATATCTCTCCTCGGTATATGTGATAGGCACAACGATAATATCATGTTAAAAAACATCCGGACATTTATTCCACATTGATTTTGGAAAGTTCTTAGGCGATGCTCAGATGTTTGGTAATTTCAAAAGGTACAAACAGTTTTATTTCATATGCCATTAATATTTACCGACAATTTACATATTACAGGTATGTTTATTTAATTTTTAAAAATTATTTTCCAGAGATCGCACTCCATTTGTACTAACTCCAGACATGGCTTATGTGATAAATGGGGGCGAACGCCCATCACAAAGGTTTCACCACTTTGTAGAGTTATGTTGTACAGCATTCAATATTGTTCGGAAACATCACAACCTCATTCTTAACCTCTTTTCTTTGGTAAGATTCAAAACTAACAAGCAATTGTAATAAAAATATTTGTGAAATGTAATTTTTTTTATTGCCAGCTGCAGCAAACTCAAATTTCATGAATAAAATTCAATCAATGACAATCATAGAGAGCCCCATCTGGTGTCTTTATATTAAAACTTTAAATAATTCAGACTGCACTATCTTATACCCAATTTATAGAGGTAATTTCAACAGTGTGAAAATTTCTGTGAAATTTGCACTTCAGAAAAAATTATTTATTTCATATGCACGGTACACTGTACCCTTTACAATAGAAAAATAAGTTTAACAAAGTACACAATAAACATAAATATCAATAATAAAGAAAATATAACAAGAATATATATGTTATACAGATAATAAAAGAAATTACTAAAATCAAAAAATATAGAATACAAAAAAAAAAAATGGGATTAAAAAAAAAAAAATTGTTAATAAATTAGTAAGTAAGAAAAAGTACATTAAATTATATGCATCGGGTCCGACAAGCAAGCAAGCAATGCACCCCGAAAACATGACAACAACGACATGCTAAAAAATCTAGTTTTGTGCTATACTCACTACCTTATATGTGGCCAGTTGGATAGAGAATATTTTTGATGGTTCGAGTTTAATTTGGCAACATTAAACAATGATTGTAGCCTGGTGTTTCTGTTGGGGACATGTAAATTTATCAGTCCTAACAACTCAGGACAATCAATAAGACCATTCAATATTTTAAAAAGAAAAGAGCAGATCAAACATTGTTCTTCTGTCAACTAACTTTATCAGTTTAGTTTCGCTAAGCAGGAATTTGATGTCTAAATAATTATGAAAATATAACTTTCGTGTCTTGTGTATAGATGGCGTCCTCTGGTATACCAGGAGTTTCGGCTGCCGCAGTAGGATATGTGAGAGCCGCTCTCCTCCCCGGACAAACTCCAGCTGAAGCGGCCGCTGCCTTCGCCCGCCTTATTCACTCAGCTCTTAGGTACATTTACTATTTAAGTTATATTTTTAAACAGACTTAAGACTTAAAAATATTTCGTATTTATTTGTATTTAATATTTCAGGTCGCGTTTCACACCTATTAACTTTTTCCTGCATAATCTAGCCCAACTAAGAGCAGGCGACCAATCTAATGCATCTACTGGACTACTCTCCTTTATGCCCAAAACGTATACGTAAGTTTATATCTTTTTAACCTACTATAAGTAAACATTATAACATTCAAGTCCCAACTATTTGCCACTCATGCGACCAAGTCCTCACAAGTAGACTTTGCAAAAACCTCAGATTGTACCTAGGTCCACAAAAATGAACTTGTGTACGCGATTTTTTCAGTGGCAGATCGCTATGGATATGAATTTTAAAATTGCCACTTGGATTAGGAAGGCAACATTGGATTTGATCGTCGCTGCTAGCAATGTTTTAACGTTTTAAATTTACCTAATTATAATAATGTGTATTGATTTGAAACGTTTTTCTGTTCCAGACTTGCCCAGGAAGGGCGGCTTACCAACGTGGAAGTATTAGGTTATGAGAAGCGATTACGACCCCGAGAAGTATTACGTGTACGCTCTCCGGATATCTCGACAGGGTCAGGCCACCCCTTTTGTTCTGTACCGAAGCTACAAACACTTCACAGAGTTGTACCAGAAGATATGCATCCATTTTCCACTAGCCAAAGTACATAGGTAAGTCACTTCGCCTAGTCGATCTATGTTGTTTTTATATACATTGGCGGCCTCCGTAGCATAGCGGCTAAGACACTGGATTCACAACATGGAGGTTCTGAGTTCAATTCCCGGTGAGATCACAAAAATCGTAAGTGATTTTATCAATCCATGGTGTTTTATGATGTTCTTCCCCTCTGTTATCGGACCTCCAGGACTGTTGAGGTTATTAAAATAATATTTAAAATACTTAAATATTTACGGACACCTTTTATAGCCCCCTGTGGACTTCAATACCTTTTATTATAATTTTGCATAACCTTAGGTTTTATGGTATGCTCTATGAATTTCCTTCTTATAGTTTAAAATCTCCGTTAACTTTGTTTTGAGCATGATAAGAATCTTTATTGACAAAGTAATATAATCTATTTTTATCAGAATATTTTACACCATTGGTTTTGATGGTATCATGCCTACAAAAAGTAAGCTTCAAAGGGCATTTTGTGAATTAATTTTTCAACCAATTGATTTTATTGATGAACAACCAAAATTTTTGGAATTCAAATTATTCAAAAATTTGTCCTTGAATTATGGATTACCCAAAAGAATACATATATTTGTTGATAATAATGCCGCATTTCAACAACCAAACGTTGATTACATTCGATACAAGATTATTTTATCTGTATCAGAGACAACAGTGATATTGTACTTATTGATGACCTCACACACATAATCCAATTCTGATATAAATTAAGATTATGAAATTATTTTAAGTCATACTGTAACATAGTTTTTGAAATCGTTTCATTGTTACTTAATAATACTCAAATGTCACTCATTTTCTTTATTTATTATTCTTATGCTCGCAGTATTTAAATATTATGATTTCTAATCCTATAAAGTATTTTTATTTCATAACAATTCAATATTTTTATTAGATTATAAAACTCAATATTCTCTTCCTAAATAAATGCATAAATAATACGCATAACATCACTTTCTTTTAAAACTTTTATATTCCTTGTACTCGTCCGTAAACTGTACAGTCTGTCAAAAGACACACAAAATATGTTTATTTTTTAAGCGCGATCGTAAGTTAAAAAACATTAACTGCCAGGTCAGCCAAACATCTCGCTGACCATTCAATATTCAATACAATTTTCGCTTTATACGGGACAGATTGCAAACTGCACAAGAAAGTGTACAGTTTTCTGTCCCGTATAAAGTGGGCATTACTCCCTTACATGCAACTTCATCTAATGTCTTTTTTTCTGAGGAAAAACAATCCACTTGTCTTCAGGTGATCTCTTCCGAGAAACATGTGTGTATATGTAATAATATCATTTCTTTATTATTCTCCATTGCTTCACTACGCTTCTGTATCACTTTCTTGTCCGCTGCTAACATCAGAAGGTGGAGAATATCTTCTGTTGGTATTGCTATTTGGATTTTTAGAAACGTTTTTGCTGTTATCAGGCACACTCTGGTTTGCCATTGCTCTCAAGTTTTTAGCTGGAGCGCTGAATGTTTTAATCTCTCTGTGCATGTTCTGCCTGTGCTGAGCAACTTGATCCCAACTACTCGTAAACCCTTTTGGTTCACTCACCGCTGGTTTATTTGTGGGCAACCCTGCAACATTTCCAGATTCATTTTTTCTGATTTTGGCGAATATGTCTTCTTCTTGGTAAGGTGGAGGAGCTGCAGCAGGATTCCTGGCAATAGGGTTGAGTGAGGTTCCTTGTGTCGGCGCTGGTCTGGCTACTGCAGCTTGCGTTGAAGCAACTGCCGCCTCATCTATTGTAACACTTGCGACGGGTGTGGAAGGCGCCTTATTTTTAACCTTTTTTCCTTTGCTATTTTTGGATTTGTCTTTTTTATCTTTCTTTTCCTTTTCTTTTTTTCCTTTTTCTTTTTTCTCTCTTTCTTTCTTTTCTCTTCTTGCCTTGTCTTCTTTTTCTTTTCTTTTTATTTCGTCTTTATCTTTCTTAGATTTATCCTTGTCTTTGTTTTCATCTTTTGTTTTGGACTTTTTAGTTTTCGTATCTGTATTAGATGTACTTGCGCCTGAAGATCCAGGTTCGCTGGATACAATATTGGAACTAGTCCCGGCTAGTCCGTTGTTCAAATTAGCTGCAGCAGGAGGTATTGGGGCTGCCTTTTTAGGTTTAGCAACTTTTGGCTCTACCCGTGGAGCAATGGGTGGAACTACTATTGGTGCGCTGCCATTTGCTCCTAAAAAGAATAATGAAATAACAAATAATATGTGTCATAATATCGTGAAATGGGAAAAATTTCTGTTTGGCTGATACACGTAATATTAGGTAAATTAATTTGGAAAAATTCTATTCATATATCGGTTCTGGGTTTTATGGAAATTTAGTATAATGCAAATAAAAATGTTTCTATGTAACATATTATGGTCCTATCAAAAACGTTATATATTTTAATTAAGAATATGTTTAAATATGTCACTATAACTTTTGTATATAGTTGCACACATTCTTCTATGACAAGCTAATTTATGCAGATAATTTTGGGATTTCTCACAGACGTTAAACGTTAAGATTATAAAGAGATATATTATAATATCTACGCAATGTACTTGAATTAAATGATGGCTAATCGGTAATTCTTACCTTCTCGTGTTGGTGTAAAACTATCACTCTCTTCGAACGTTCGATAAACTGCTCTGGGAACCACTTCTACTACTCTTTCTCTCGGAGAGGAGCCAAAACTCATACTGGCACTAAATCTCTTGAAGACACCCAACACTGTGCAGTATATTGCTCCCAGGAAGGCAACCATTGCCATCCATTCAATCCCTGAGCTGCCATCTGAAATAATAAAATAATTACTCTTGTATTGTGATTTGTCTGTAACTAGCAATTGGTCATAACACAAATAAAACTGTTCTTTCGGTTGATTCTATTGATCTAAAGTATACTTGGTGTAAAAAATAAATAAATAAAGCGATGCAATCAATAATAAAAACAGTCACTATGCATTTTAAATTAACATCTTTTTTACTGACATAATTTATTGACACTATTTAACTGTCCATTGTTGGTATAAAAAAATATATGTTAAGTAAGACTTTTTACAAAACTAAGACCTGTATTTAAAACACATCCTTAATATGAGGAAAAAGCACTCAAAATACACTAGAAACTATCACACAAATCCACTTCTCATTACCTGTTGGCATAGATCTAATAACAGCCATTTTATAATTTAAATTAATAACTAAACACGAAATTCTTTCAACTGTCGAGGTTTTTGTCCATTTTGTTTATACATATTTATAACTAATTTTTATCCTTAACCATCAGCATTGTCGTAAAAGTTTACACTCTGAATATAGTTTGCGAGCAGTTTTCCATCACATATTTGCAGATAAGGTATCTGTTATTCATGATTAGCTTACTGCCAGATTAAGTCAATGCTTATCATTTTCCAGAATTTTATTGATAACAATTGAATTATTATACCTGCAATGTTATGAACAAATACAATTTATTTCTGTTTAGCAATATCTTGCAACCAATGGTACATTGCACATAAAATTCAAACAATAAAACTAAATCATTTTTGGGCAACATTTTTTTAAATGAATACAAATACTTGTTTTAAGACAAATTACTGGATTATACCCATGCTGGGCTGATATCAGATATTATTGATATCCCTCAGAGACAGAGAAACTCTGGAAACGAATGTGGGGGATTATCTAGGCGTTTACAGGGCTAATGGGTCTTAACCCAGCCAATGACAGGTCAGGCCCTGTAAACGCCTAGATAACCCACATTCGTTTCCAGAGTTTCTCTGTCTCTGTTGGGATATCAATAATAATAATAAATCAAATCAAAGAATATTTTTATAATTATTTATTAAATTTATTTTATTATCATATTAAATTTATAAAGCATTTCGAAAATATTTTACTTTTTTTTTTATTTACAATATTATGTATTCATGTTTAAAAAATATTTATGTTATGTAATTTTTTTTCCTACATAGTAATTTAAAGATGACATAATTTCCTGTCTATTATCTAACGTAAATTATTTTAATGTATCAATATTATTATCTAGCAGTTTAGATTGATTGTAATTCATATCTGTTACCTGGTTCTAAAGTAATACATTATTAGTTGCCACTCCTGTCATGACTTTAATAATATTAACCGCATAATCAAATTGGAATGTTATTTTTTACTGTTCTATTATATCTAATAAAATGTATCAATTACGCAGAATTTTGGTATACTTTACTCCTATTATCAAAGCTGAAATCTTTTCCTTATGAAATTAATCAACTTTGTTTTAAAATATTTTTTTTTAAAATTTTATTTAAAAAAAATCATAATTATGGAAAACTACCAAGTGAGTGCTACAAACATTGAGTTTATGAAATCTTTTCATTGAGTTTCAATATTAATATTATTTAATTTAATTAATGTAGTATTTTCTAAAGTTTTTCTGCATAAAAAATCTTTCTTAGTTGCAATTTACTGTATTATTTATAGGCTCAAAAATATTTGATGAATATTTATAAATATACCAAAATTGGACTTGACTTGGGAGAATGCACGGTAGCTGGCGGCCGACCGCTTGGCCTGGAGGCAGTTTGAGGATTCCATAAGCTCCACTTAGGGAGCGGATATGGTATGATGATGATGATGATACAAAAATATTCATGAATAACTATTTATTTGAAAGATGACATGCGTCAAACATCAGGCATTTAATTTTTAAAATGTACAATACCGATAGATTGTTGTACATAATGTAGTTTCATAATAATATGTTGCCTATCAATTTCAAAATGATAAAGACCTCAGATGTGGTGTGACTGGAAATCTGCTTTTCAAAATTAATTTTATTCAACCATAAAAGCCATTATCTTCCAGCCTTCCAGTGGGGCTAGGAATGGGCCGCTCCAACACAAAGCAGGCGGCGGAGAGGCGCTTCAGCGACGTACAATCCTTCCTGCGTTCGCTGTTCAGTCTGGCTGATGAGATCGCCCACCACGACTTGGTTTACACTTTCTTCCACCCGATGCTGAGGGATCAGCAAGATGTGGGACCACAACGTGTGAAACATAAAAGTAAGCTCAACTATTCAAATGTATCGCTTTTAATCTATTCATTGTACAATAACTTGATTTGTGACTTACAAACAAGTTATTATATGAAACTATTGTACTAAACTGACATTTTGTATGGTGCAGTTTAGGTTTTTCCTATAAAATTTAATTTATCTACATAATATCTTCTGATGCTACTCAACTTATAACTTTTTACTATTTATTATAAATATTTGCAATGATATCAAATGTTGAGTCTTAAATTATTTAATATCTATCTAACATTTTGGGCGTGTTCAAATACTTGTACACAAATCTGGATTTTATCCCAAGACGGGAGTAGGTATATATTTCATTTTATATTCCTACAGAGATGAGGTAGAATTTATTTTTTTTCAAATTCAGGAATATGAATATTCTAGCGTTTACAGGGCTTATGACCTGTCGTTGGCTGGGTTAAGTGGCCACTTTATGTAGGTACTACAACATTCCCCATTCCGCTTATTAGCGAATATCCACACCAGGTAACATTTTTGATTTTGTATATATGTTACAAATCGAGAATCATCCACCAGCGAGTTGAAAGCTCCATCTATGCATTGATATTGAAGCTAAGTATTTATTAGCAAATTACTTTAAGTGGCCACTTAACCCAGCCAATGACAGGTCATAAGCCCTGTAAACGCTCAAATATCCATATTCCTGAATTTGAAAAAAAAAAATCTACCTCACCTCTGTAAGGATATAAAATGTAATATCTATCTGTTGAGAATATCTCTCATGACTCAAAAATTTGGTTCTTTATAAAAGTTGCCTACTAAAAAATAGACCAATTTTTTTAAATGTATCAGATATTGTATTCTTTTAAAGATTTTTGATCTGTTTTCATTAATTTAACTATCAATATTTGTAATTTGTTTTTTTTTATAATGTCAAATGATTTTCTTTTTATTTCCAGATGAGCAGCAACAGAATGTTGGTAGCAGTGAAGTGGGAGCACTGAAGATATCGATTCAGTATTCTGCAGGAGTATTATCTGTTCTCATTCTTCATGCTCAAGCTCTTCCCATGACTCCACAGGGAGTTCCTCCATCTCCATATGTCAAGGTAATATTCTTCTAATACTTGGTATCACTTTAACAAGGTATTTACATTTTTTCCCTACCTAAAATAGAGTGAATGCAATCAATGGGAAAACTAAATTCATTAGTGCTCGAAATACCACATTGTAAATCACGACTTGCTCACAGACATGCACATTTTATTGCCCCCAGTTTAATTAATTCTTTTTAAACTAGCAATAAAATGGCATTGTCAAATTTTCCTAATTTTTCATCTTTTAAAAAATTAACACAAAGTTGGATACATAGTGTAAAGGTAGAATCATTCTTACTATAAAGACCATAATTATAACATAATCTCCGTTATTTTTTATTTTATAATTATTTCCCTTCTTCTTCTAGAATAAATATATCAATATCTTGTATTTTTTTAATTATCTTTTTCTCTTTTGCCTCGTGCATGCTGCTTGAAAGAGTGTGAACACATTCACATTGACTTTCACAGTATACCCACAAACAGGCTATGCCTTGGTGGGATTTTTGTTTATTTTTTCTAATGTATATGTGACTTTATGTATTTCTTTGTAAACAAAAAATTTTTCTTATGAAAATAAATTTAAAAAATAATAATAATAAAAAATTACATGTCAAATGAGTAAAAATGTCATGTTTAATTCCAGGTTTATTTGGTGCCAGACCCCTCGAAAGAAACCAAAAGAAAAACTAGAGTCTTGAAGAAAAATTGTCACCCGTCTTTTATGGAAATGGTATGTACATATTTTATGTTCCTTTTTATCAGGCGTAACATCTAGCATTATATTGTTTAAGTTATAATTTTTTTCAGTAATTGTTAAAAGTATTACCTCTATTTATGCCTTCAACAATGAGGAAATCCACTGCTACCCCGAATTGAATTTTAAAAATGCTTTCGTGTAGACGCGAATATTTAAAAATTTTGAAGTGGGATGAAATATCCCAAAAACGCACGCAAAAATTAATAAAAAATGTTGAAAATAGCATTCAATTCAAAATCTTAAACAATGACGTCACTCCTTGTATCTAAGTGTAGTGTTTCCGGTTTCCGTTTTTAAAGTAGCCGCGATCCATGGCATTTTAATATGGAATACAATCTACATACAAGCTTCTATTGCAAAAAAGATGGCCGCCATTCAGTCTCCCTAGAACAGCTGTTAACAGTATATGACAGTTGAGTCGACGGTATATTTTATCTGTGCTTCCCGCGTCAGTTTGCATAGATTTTTGACAGTTTTGTTACTGGCTGGAGAGAAATACCATGGCCTTAAACAACCCCGTTTTATGACGTCACTCCTGCAAAAATGACGCAGTTAGTACATAGTTGGTATTTAAGCGCGGTATTTGAAATGTGCAACTTTAAAAAAATCGTATCTTCATCAATAACTTATAAAAAAATATTAAATATATTTTTTTTGTTTAGTTAAATAGTAAGTTTTATAGAAAAAAATTACTTTAGAAAACAGTGGATTCCCTCATTTTAAGCAGAGCTTTGTAGATTTTGATTTCGACTTGAAATTTTTTTCTAATTTACAATGTTGCTGTCGCATATGTACTATCAATACAGCAAAACCCTCGATAATGCATACTATTTATTTGGGATGCGGATAGTTAGTTAATGTAATTGTTGGTAACCTGCATTTTGCATTCCAGTTGGAGTATCGCCTACCTCTAGAAGTGATTCGAGGTCGGGACTTGCAAGCGACCGTGTGGCACCACGACCCTCTCCAGGAGAACCAGTTCCTCGGCGGAGTCCAGCTGCCGCTGCACTCGATGCACCTCACCTCGGAGACCACCCAGTGGTACCCCCTGCAGTACATCCCCAGGTGATACTTCTCCTACCTGCTGTACTAGCTGCGGGGGCCATGATCGCCATGGAGGACTACTTCACTTGTCCAAACTAATCGACTAAACTTTTCACCAAGTCTTTCTACACATGCATTGGAACCATTGTCCTAATAGTTAAAACACGCCTGTAGAGGTATTTTTTGGTTGCTGCAATAACAATCCTGCAACATAATAATATAATGAAAATCAAAATAAAATCTAAAATTTAAATATTTTTTATTATTCTTGTTAAAGTTTAACTGAACGTGTTTCAGGAATTTTTTTCAAGAGCAACCTTTTCCTGTGTTTTTTCTGTGAATTAAAAATAAATCAACTGAAAAATGTATTTACTTATCTACAATATCTATGAAAAGTTCTGGATATTGAATTTGACTAGCTATTTGTTATTTTTATTGTATAAAATGCAATTTTGCTTTATTGCAAGAAGCTTTAAATTTTCCAAAAATCAATTTTATGTTGGAAAATATGACTTAAATGTTGCCAAAACTACTAATGCATTAATATTATTGATTTCTAAATTTTTTACTTGCAAATACCTATTCAACATTGACTATAAATGGTATGTACCCAATATTATGTAAAGACATAATGCATTTATTATTATAAAACATAAATAATATTGAGATTGACAAATCATATCAAAAAAACATTTTTTATGTACACATTCTAACTTTTGCTACAAATCTACTATTTTATTTTTTAATTTAATATGCCCCAAAAAAAAACATGTGGCATATATTTTCTAATCTTGTCAATTCATTAGTGAAAAATAATTATTTTAATGAAATTTTATCATTGAATTGTAATGAAAAATACAATAACTAGTTCTTAGTTTTGCTACTAAAGCTGTATGCGCTATTTTTATACATTAGTGTGCATTTCAACTTGTGTCTGTTATTGGATAATAATCCTTTGGGAACTATTTCCTGTAATCGAAATGGCTTATGTATGTAAACTGCAAATTAATGTGCAATAATTCAGTTTGTAAGTTTGTACGACTATTAATGCTAGAATGTGATATTGTGGTGAATGGAATTCACAAAAATGTTAACTGTTAATTTTTTGAACATATCTCGTTTGGTTTCACCTTATATACACAGAAAGCACAATATCTCTAAACATATAAACACAAATTTTTAAGCATAGTGTAGCATTCATACTTTTCTATTTTTAATAATCGTTTTAGGCGTATACTAATCACTTGCATAATATTATTACAAAAATGTAGCCAACAAGGTACCTATATATATGTGTGATGAATTTGAAATAAGATTTTCAAATGAAATGTAATATTTATTTTGCCTAATGCTTATATGGTTACTCTCAAAATAAGTTTATTAATAATGATGATCCTTCGGAACTGTGTTTTTATAGTAGTGCTGAAAATATTAGTGGTTATTTCTTAGAACTAGTATTCATCTGAACTGTTTACTGTTGCCTCTATTTTTTTTCTGTTTTTGATAAAATATTATTTTTAACTTATCACATCCCTGTTTTTTTTTGCTTTACAATGTACCTTTTTAAAATAATTCACCTAGAAATAATTCATCTAAGAAATAATATTGACTTATTTGATTGAATACATCTATTTAACATTTATTTAAATTATGTATTATAGGTTTTCAAAATTTGAAGAGGAATTACAGAAATTTTGGCATAACATAAAGCAACAACAATTGCGCCCCCTAAACAAAATTCTTAATAAACTGTCAGTAAGCTCAAAAACGTTTCGAAAATATGTCTTTGATTTTTTATTAACCACCCCATCCCTTTACCAACTCTCCATAAATCCTAAATGGATCCCCCACTTCTTCAATCAGCCCACCCACCGTCCCCAAAACAACCAACCCATGGCCTAACCCATACAATTTATTTTGTCCACATTAGCAATTTTAACCTCCACATCTACGCCTAACCCCGCCCACCCGCCAAACACATGCCCTCCCCCCACCCCCAATAACATGCCTTAATTAAATTGTGACTGTTTCCTTAAAAAGCACAATCGGTAGGGCTATTTTTTATTTAGACATTATTACCCTCAGTATTTAGATACCGCCTTACTATTATGTAAGTTTCGCCCCTCATTATGATTATTTATCCTCCCTTCCTCAAATGGAAATCTTCAGAATTTGGCCTAACCCCTACAATTTATATTTATTTGAAAAAAAGACATTCACGTGTAACATTATGTTTATGTTACTTAATTATTAAGTGAACATTTATCTTCAAAAAACAGTCAATAAAGCCATTTTGTAAAACCAAAATTGATGTCTTTTTAGTCAAACTGTTATTCATTATGTTATTTCAGCTGATTTTAGGAGTGGAATTAATATACATTAGTAGATGATATACATTATTTTATTAAGTTCGCAATGTAACGAGATTAATGTTCTAATTTTTATGCATCATGTATTTCAAAACTTTAGATTATCTATTTGTAAAATAAAGCTTTTAATCCAAATAAAGATGTTTTCAATAAATCTGTCGCCAAAACAACTTTTGTAAATTTCAATACAAGGTTTTTATAGTTTCTGCTTCAAGAAGATGCCGTGGTTCCTCTTTACTTGTACAGGGTGTAACAAAACTCGATGTACAAGCGGGAAACCAATGAATCTACAGAATATTTGGAGTCAATTTTGCAGTATAAAATTTTGTGATTTGACCCTTAGTTTTCGAGAAAATTGAGTACAAAGTTGATTTTTTTTTCGATTTTTTTTGCAAATTGTTATCAACTAGCAGATAACAGTCGGCTTCGCCGACTGTTAAATGCTAGTCCTGCGGGGCTTTTCGGCGCTTCCGCGCCTCGATTTTTGGTTGTTCCACCTTTAGTTGATTGGCTAAGGCCCTTTCTTATCACCTCCGTTTAGAACCTGATTATCGTAAATGTCCTACTAAATCGCAATTAAGTTTGAGAATGCATTTCATCACCTCTGATTTTCACCAAAATATTGTAAATCTCATTTAAAACGCCGCTAAACTTAGTCAGAGGTTTGTTCCCCTTTTATGTTTGTAGCAGTTATGACATCTCGACTCAAAATTTTAATGCATTGAAAAACAGTCAAAATGGATATAATATGATGATAATCCAATATTTTATGTTGTTTTGGATTAGTATCACATTATAAAAACATAATAAAACTCGATTATAAGTAAAATAACGAAATGTCTTAAAACATTTTTGCCGGGTTGGATTTTTACAGTATTTGATAAGTAGTCCGGTAAAATTAGTTTTTTCTATCCCGCCCTCCTTGTAAAACGTATTTAATGTTAACGTAATAAATAAAAACGTAAAAATGGCGTCGTATTTGATCGTTTGACAACTCAACTCAAATTTTTATTGGGTTGAAAATTGCTTAAAATGGAAATGTTATAATGTTAATCCAATTTTTTGTATTGTATTGGATTGGTATCATATTAAAAAAACATAATAAAACTCGATTCTAGCTTGCAAAAGGAAACATATTGAAAGCATTGACAACACCGCTGCACTGTTGCCGGACGAAAGTGCTGACCAGCTAATCGGAGGATAGATTTGTCATTATTTCTGGGGTTAATTGGGTTCGTTGTAAATATCGTTTAAATCTGGTAGCAAATTACAACCGACATTTAGTTATCCGGGTTTTAAATGGAAGTGATGAAACACCTCCTAAAAGTCCCAACCATTGATTAATTAAAACATGTATTAATTAATCAAATATGGCATGATTGTAAGTAGGTACCTACTCTTAAGAACCGATGGAGATTATTTTTTCCGCAGACAACACTGAGATTTATTTTTTCGGCAGGCATCACTGATGTACACTATCACTATCATTTTTACGCTAATAATTGTTATCAATTATCATGTATTTAGTCAAATTAATACTATCCATAAAGAAAACAAAATTGAAAAACGCGTTTAAATAAGAATTTGAGCAATTTAACTTAATCTGACATACTTATGAAAACTTTTCAGATAATTTTTTAATATTTTTAAGCTCAGATTAAAGTCATATTACTTAATCGTCTCCAAATACGATGTAGATTCACCAGTTTTCGGGTTGTACTACGAGTTTTGTTACACCCTGTGTAATACTAATCAATAATTTAGCTGGATGATTCAAAATATGATAATTACAACCCTCTGATTTATTGATGCTGATAATAAAGTAAAGTATGCGATTGGGCCGTTCATTGATATATTTATATAGATACATGAAGATGTTTCCTGATAATTTCTTGCTTGATGAGGTATTTGGCTTGCCCTGCAATACGTGGTTCCCCACATAATGTGTAAGGGAATCCACCTTTTCCTTCCTTAGATGGAGTTGCTAGCCCTTAAATTATTTTTTTACATTGTGACAGTAATGAGACTTTGAACCAGCGAACTCGCATTTAGTATGGATGGATTTCATCTTTCTCAACATGATTTTCCTTTGAAAACTGTTTGATAATCTTTATGGTACCTAATCATTCTATCAAATACAAAAAAATTAGCATTGGAAGTAGGTACCTATACATGACTTTTTACTAATAACTACCTACACTTTTGTGTGATTTTGTAACTGATCAAAAATCTGACATTTGATTAGCAACAACCCGATGATTGATTATGGATTGATTTTATACTAGTTAGGAAATCCATTTACATGGTTTTCACATGTGATACTTTGGACTGGCACTGAAGAGTGGTAGGTAGTGGTAGGGGTAGTAGTCACCCACATGCCCCACAGGTGCACAGTTTACACCCGCGCTGTGCAAGCGGGTACCCTGCAAGGCGTTTGACCCTCTAGGACTGGTAGGACAGGTAAGACTGATAATCTTGCCTTCATGTAAAAAATTATCAAGATGCACTGCAGTACTCTATGCACCATTAGGTGCGAATATGGAAAAGTAAAGGAATAGTATTCAAATAATTAGGAAATATTAGACATTTAAAAAAATAAAAGAACTATTATTAATATTCAAAGCATGAACTTTGTGGTCCAACATTTTAATATTATGTTAATTAAAAAATATTATAAAACCACTCACCCACCGGTGACCGGTTTAATACTTTTTTTTTTAACACAATTATTTAAAAAAATACATTAAAAATAATCCTAACTCATGCTAATTTTTTACATCCTACCTAATAAGTATTTTCTAAAAAATCCTTTAGTCGATAAAATAATTCTCCACAAAATGCAGAGTGGTAAGTACTTCCTTACGAGTTTCACATATTTATAATTCTTTCAGGTAACCTTTTTTCTATTCTGGCAAGACAAATTCGCGCTTTTACACGCGCGCCAAATTCAAAAAATATCTTTGTTACAAAAACTTATTCCGATAGTTTTCCACGAGTTCGTTATCAGCAAATATTTAGTTTTAATAAGCTGTGGCTTATTTTGACAGTGAATGAGTGGGTTTTTCTCTCCTAGCAAAAACTGATAAAATGTACAGCAGATTTTATTTCAGTTAGAGGAGTGAGAGTAAAAAGTAAGCCGAGGTAAGCAGCAATGTGGTTTGTGATGTCAAACAGGTACTGATATTGGCACACTCAACTGTGGCGAGTGAATTATAATACAAGTTGATTGTTTTCGAGTGTTTAGTAATCTCTTTACGCGTCCACTGGAGTGTTGTGTTCATTGTGTGAAAAAAGACGACTCATAATAATTGATAATCCTGAAGTAAGGACATTTTATATTTTGCATTTATATCATTAGCTAGTTTAAGTTGCATTGAATATATTGGCAGAATGTCAGTTTTCTTTTTTTGTATTTAATAAATACGATTAGGTTGTCATTATTATAGCGAACTTATTGTAAATAATAGATAATATGTGTACATTTTAAAAATAGACAAAGAATTTTCTTTCCGTTATAACATGAAAGTCAACTTATTTTCAACTGTATTATGAAAGTTCGTAGATTTTCACAGCTTTTAGAATACAGATAATGCTTTTTTGGGCTTGGTGTTCCCGACTTATTGCAATATGCTCCCATATAAAAACCTAAAAACACAGCATAATAACCCAGAAAAGAAGCTAGTGGATGTAGTTTGTTTAAAGCGAAGTGTGTGATAACTTTCATATTTAAGTAAAACAACATTATTTTATGATTCCCATAAATACTTTGCTAACTCGTTTCAACACAACTGGTCACCTTCAAATATTTTTTACTAACTAACTAACTAACCATCACGCCTTTTCTCCGAAGGGATAGACAGAGAGGATAGAACGCCACACCACTCTGTCCTGGCACACTTCCCTTGCTTCCTCCACATTCATACATCTTCTCATGCACGCACGTCGATTATTCAGACTTTTCATATGCCCATTTTCAGGCACTTGTTTTACTTGATCATGCCATGTCTTTCTCGGCCTTCCTCGACTTCTACATCCAAGCACATTTGCATCATAGATTCTGCAGTTCTGACAGAGTTGAGTGGCGTTCTATCCTCTCTGCCTACCCCTTCGGGAAGGTGGCGTGATGGTTAGTTGGTTATATTATTATTTTACACCTCAATAATATCACAAAAAATATTTTTTCTTAGAATGACGTATATTTTTACAGCAACACCAACATTTTTTTCATTGTATGCATAAAATTATTTTCATTTTTATCATTTTATTTTAAATCGAGATTTTTTTTCAAATATTGGTATGTTTTGAAACCCACTTAATAATCATAATATTTCATGTATTAGAGATATCAACATTGATAAAAATAAAGATCTTAATGAAAATGCAATACAAGATATCCTCAATCATGCGTTATCAGTTATCATAATAATTTCAGGATATATAGATGAATAATTTTTATGCTGTTATTGTAAAAACGTGCAATTCATATTTACATCCCCAATAAAGTAAATAGGTACTTGACGTTCCAATTTATTGTGCAATAACACAAATTTTCGGCAACGAGCATAATATTATAATACGTCTTTTTATTTATCTCCAAAACATACAGATGGGGTAATTAAAAAGAGAGTGCTGAGTTGGAATTATCTATTAATACTATCGCTGGTTTATGGCTATTGATCGTTGTTCTGATAACAATAAAATTAAGCAGGTAAATTCTGAGTGCTATAGGCGAAAAAGTTGCGCCCAAATCATAAGTTTGCAGAAGAGGAGGGAGTAAGTATCACCAGAAAATAATCGAGTGTGTTTATTATTATTTAATGTATTGAAAATTAGAAAATTCCCTTGCAAATTTACAATATATATATCATAATCTTCGTTTAAATCTGCTGGTAACGACAGATTTGTTTTAGAATTGCATTACAAAATGTTTCGGATAAATTATTATCAATAATTACTTATAATAACTTGTTAATCACTCTGCCAATTCCTGTTGTTTCGTATATTTGTTTCCTCATCTTTATGTGCCCTCAGAAATTTACTTCTTCGTATTTGTGTCGGAGCTATATCATGTGTATTGTCTTGAAATATAATTGTAAATTAATAATGTCTGTTCATATTTATTTTACCTCTAGTTGTTTATTTATTTTATTTTATTATTTTTTTTTTATTTTATTTTATTTATTTTATTTTATTTTATTTTATTTTATTTTATTTTATTTTATTTTATTTTATTTTATTTTTTTTTTATTTTATTTTATTTTATTTTATTTTATTTTATTTTATTTATTTTATTTTATTTTATTTTATTTTATTTTATTTATTTTATTTATTTTTTTATTTTATTTTATTTTTATTTTTTTTATTTTATTTTTTTTATTTTATTTTATTTTATTTTATTTTATTTTATTTTATTTTATTTTATTTTATTTTATTTTATTTTATCAGTATGTGCGAAATATTAAAATGCAAATAAATAAATAACGACCATTTATCATTTTCTCCAACTGCGACCGGTTTCGAAACAATACCTGTATTTTATGAAGGGATAATTATTAATTTACAATTTCAATCAATTATAAATGAATTAATAACGTTTAGTAGATAAACGTATTTTTTAAAAATGAACTTACTTATAATGAACGACTCACAGTGATTACTAACATTAGCTACTAACAAAAATGTGATTATATTGTATGTACCTATAACAATTAGGTTAAAAGATAATATATTTTGCATATTTTCTATGAACCTTGATGGCATAGCTTATATGATTTATAATGGAACCTATCTTAATGATGTTAGTTACATCTAAGCTATGCCCGTATTTGAAATTTAGTAGGTGGAATCTGATTTGAACTGTCTTTAGAGGTCAATGTCACCAAAAAATACTTACTATTATTTCTCAAAGAATCGCCCACGGGGTCACCGACTTCTATCTAGAGACTCTATCAGAATTTAATGTGACATAAGTTAGAAGATATTTTTCATTGCCATTTTTATCAATATAATTAGTTATAATTTATTTTTTTAATAAAATACCACTCGTACTTCTACTTTCCCTCATCCGCACCCAATGGTACATAGGGCACTGGATTGGTACACCAAGTGCTGTGTATCTCGATAATTTTATTACATGAAGGTAAGATGATCAGTGATCAGTCTTACGCTTCAGAACCAGTCCAAGGTATCACACATGACATTTTAATATTTAAAAAATAATGAAGGAAAATTACTTTTCTACGACATTAAATTTACAAATCTTAGAAAGTAAGTTGGTACATTATGTGCATTTTTTTATGGTGTACAATATCATAATTAAATTAATTCACATAAGAAAATCTGTGATCCTTATGCAATTGCAATTTTGGAATGTCAAAAATTATTTATTAAGTAATAAGAATTGATTATTATTGTGCAACGCAATCATAAAAATATCTATTTTTAATGATCTACGGGAATAGCGTCCAAAACGTGCAAATAAGAACCTGGTTATTTGGACAAACAGAAATCTGATGGTAATTCAAGATGCATCGAATCCCCACTTCGACACGACTCGATTCCTATTTTCAAGCACAAGCCGCTTAGGCTTTATTGAAAATAGTATTTACAAATTGAAGTATGTGCAAATATCATAAGATTGCGTAGATTTTTTTTTTTTTTAAAAACAAAAAATACAATAAATAAGTAAATACAAATGTTTTGTATTCCAAATATGTTTTGTATTCTCTTTTTATAAAAAGCCTGTACAGGCGTGTATAATGAATAAATAAATAAAGATTATTACGATTTGAGATAATATAAAAAGTATTCATTTTTTTCTATGTCCGTAAAATCTGGTCGGTAAAATTGTGGTTGTGGCCTAAAAAATGTAAATTGTATATGAAATTCTTGCATAACACCTATATCTCTTCAGCAGGTTTACAAGTCCTTTGGTTCGTGACGCCACGGAGTAATTTACGGCACCATGAGTTGGATTGAAGACCCAGGAGTTGATCTGTTCAACGGATTGAATCTCACAGAACTAAAGATGGACCAAGCTTACCTGAGACTGAACAGTACAGGGCAGGAATCCTGGCTCTACTCTTTATCTAGTCAATGCCACAATGTAAGACTGGAAATTTCTATTTAAAATATGTCTACATAATATACAGGTACACCGGAGGGTCTTACATGCAAGAAATTGATCATATAGCTAATAACGTAAATATGTTATTTGTTTTTATAACGCTTTGAAAAAGCATTCAATATATTAATATCTAGTAAAACATTCAAATAAAAAAAACATTACTGTCAGGTCGCCAAACGTCGCGTCGACCATTTAATATTCCACACAGTTTTCGGTTTGTACGGGACAGTTTGCAAACTGCACAAGAAACTGTACAGTTTTTTGTCCCTTATCCCTTTAGCAGTAAAACAACTTGTATATATATATGTTTTGTTATTAAAAAAAAGCGTTGCAATTAGCCGACGAAGCCCAAAATTTTTTAACGTTTTCAGACAATGGTAAAAGTTTGATATAATAAAAACTTTAAACACTGACATTTTTTTTTTTACAAATACTCAAGTTTATGTGCTAGGAAATAATGGTTTTGAGATCGAACAATTTCAATAGGTATTTAAGAAATTTCGTCTAGGACATTGTTACCGATTTTTAATTTAAGGCTCCACAGTAAGCTCCAGCTTTGGAAACTTAGGTGTTTTCAAAAAGCTATTCCTGATTTGTTGACAGCTACAAAGCTACGAAAAAATTATCACATAATATACTTTAAATTCCAAAGGACATCAAATTCCTTCAACTCAAAAAGTAGTTGAAATTATCTAACTAGTGACACGTGGTCCTATGCTACAAGGATATAAAATTACTCCGTCATTTTTCCAGCTTTGGTATGCCCTTTAAACTTTTTTATCGAGCAGAGCTGCATGTATCGATTTTTCAGGATTTTTTATTACATTCTTAATTTGCATACACCCTTACGTAATTAATAATACTTTTTGTACAATTTTTTTCAGTGTCCCTACACAAAAGTGGGTCATATTAAACTCTCGGATGAAACTATAAAAATTAACACATTATACAGCGAAGTATGGAGAATATTCTCGAAGGACTTGGGATACACAGTTGGTCAAAACATAACCAGGTGAAATCAACAAGCAATTACCTACATACATAATTATACAAATATCGTTTCTTTTTTAAATTGATTAATCTTTCTTCATAACTCAATAGTGCATTTTACTATCTTTCCTAATATTTTCATCTGCAATCAACGTTTAATTTCTCATTATTAGCATTTTCAGTCAATTAATTATTTCTTGGTTATTTAAATTATTTGTAACACTTACGATTTTCATAATTAATTGTTTTCATAATTAATTAATTCATAACACATATTACGACGATAATCGGCAAATTATCGGAGATTTGACCGACTACCGTCATAATAAACGCATCACAACTGCAATAGGTATATCTAGAGCCTAGATAGGTACGTTGATAATCGCAGTGCAGGAATGCGTTTTTTTACATTCTGTTACTTTTTCCTTTTTTCCAATGGTTGCTACGTACTTTATCATTTCCAATTTTTAGCGTATTCCTTCATACATTTTCATGTATTAACTGTTAGACGTTTCTATTGTTTTAATCCTAGATCACGTAAACTTTTAGCCAAACGGATAGTGTGACAATTTTTTCAAATGGATTTTTTTCAGCGATGTCTTATGTGATATTGAACCTGATGTGGGTGAATTTGGAGTATACAGTCTTACAATAGAAAACAGAACGTGCAGTTTATTAGAAGAGAAAGATCCTGTCAACATTTATTTACGTAAGAAACAAATAAATAATAATAATTCCATGATATTGGAAATGCGTATTCGAAGGCTATTATTTATTGTCTAAATATTTATCATTTCAGCATTATTAATATTATTTTTTATAATATTTGGATTGATTGCGATTTGGAAGATACTATCTATTACATTAAAACAACTGTCCAAAAAAAAAACATCGCAAGGAGATAGCGTCAAAATCGAAGCAGTTAAAAAACGCGTCAAATCATTGGATACTTTCAGAGGGTAAGTTATTTTATTCAATTTGTTATTCTTTTCAAGCTATTTTCATATTCAATAAGCATAGTTGTGTTTTGGTAAGTTTTTATCTTTCTATCATTCAATTGAATTTTTATTCACAAACTGGATCAATGTTTTTTATTTCTAAATAAGAAACTAAGTAGGTACTTCAAAACAAAAATCTTCTAATAACAATAAAGCCGGAATTATATTAGAGCCACGCCGCGTGTCGATTTCATACATTTTGTATTATTAAAATGATTATACACCGTTTCCCACGATGAGACCGCGAAACTCCAGAGGGTGATTATTCATGATATTCTGAGAAAAAAATCTTAATAAAGTTTTTCAAAAAACTCAATTCTAATTTCTTAAAAAAATGATTAAAATATGAATAAAAATTCACGCGTGTAATACCGTCCATTTTTGAACTGGCTAACACCACGTGACCTGCACCAATTGCAGATATGAAATTCGAATTTTGAATGTCCGCACAAGGCAAGGCGTTCGGTGACCAGAGCGGACCCCCACTCCTCCCCGCCCACCGCCACCCCGCCACCGCTAGCATTTCAAACAGAAGCTAGTATTACATAGTCGCTTTTTATTAATACTTTTTTAAAATTAAATTATTAAAAATGCCCGGATCAAAAATAATAATATAATTCCGGCGTAAGGCTCAATTCACGCCGTGCGTGCCGTGCGGTAACTTTTTTTAACAATCCGCAGAGTTCATAAATAACACACGGTTCGTTCTTTACAAGGAGTGTTTTATATATTATGGTTTTTGAGAACGGCACGATACACGTGTGAATTGACCCCATAATATGTCCAATATCCCATTTACGTACCTAACACACATGACATGAAATTCACAAAATTCGCAGAATAGGTTAGTATTTATTATTATGAATATAGCCCACGTCTTTTGCGAATTGTTCTGAATTTCGCGTGAATGGAATGGCACGGTGCGCATTAAAATTACATGGTTGAATGAGGGAATCCACTGTTTTCTAAAGTATTTTTTTTCTATAAACTTACTATTTAACTAAACAAAAAAAATATATTTAATATTTTTTTACAAGTTATTGATGAAGATACGATTTTTTAAAGTTACACATTTCAAATACCGCGCTAAATACCAACTATGTACTAACTGCGTCATTTTTGCAGGAGTGACGTCATAAAACGGGTTGTTTAAGGCCATGGTATTTCTCCAGCCAGTAATAAAACTGTCAAAAATCTATGCAAACTGACGCGGGAAGCACAGATAAAATATACTGTCGACTCAACTGTCATATACTGTTAACAGCTGTTCTAGGTAGACTGAATGGCGGCCATCTTTTTTGCAATAGAAGCTTGTATGTAGATTGTACATTCCATATTAAAATGCCATGGAACGCGGCTACAGGGGTTTAAAAACGGAAACCGGAAACACTACACTTAGATACAAGGAGTGACGTCATTGTTTAAGATTTTGAAATGAATGCTATTTTCAACATTTTTTATTAATTTTTGCGTGCGTTTTTGGGATATTTCATCCCACTTCAAAAATTTTTTAATATTCGCGTCTACACGAAAGCATTTTTAAAATTCAATTCCGGGTAGCAGTGGATTTCCTCATTAATATTCATGTTGATTTCTCTTATCCGATTGTTTAGTTTAAGTATCGTTGTGATGATGATTTTCGTGAATGCTGGAGCGGGCGGGTACTGGTGGCTGGAGCACGCCACGTGGAATGGGCTGACTGTGGGAGATCTGGTGTTCCCCTTCTTCCTCTGGATCATGGGCGTCTGCATCCCCATCTCGGTCCGGTCCATCGTCACCAGGGGCCTCTCCAAACCCAAGGCCCTCCTAGACATATTTTCGGGTGAGAAAACTGGGGTGAATTAGAACCTCCTGAAGTGAAGATGAAGTAAAATTCAGTAGACTTGAGGGAAAGCGGTGGAAATGTTTAATAATATTTTAAAAAAAACAGCAGGGTATTGAAAAACGGTTTATTTGACCTAATATTTCATACTTATTTTTACATTGTCGCTATTCTCTTTGAAATAATATTTTTAATGAAAAACTATGTCAAAAGCATGATACCGAGATCCCTGACATTTACAGTCCAAAAGCATTTTCAGGAAAAATAGGAAAACGTTAAAATGGGAAATTCAAACGAGTGATTGTACAAACTACTTTATTCTATACACCCTCTTATTCTGGTTTGTGAGTCACCACCCTTTCATCGAAACATTTCCATAAGTTAGAAGAAACAACCATAAGTTTATTATACTATCTGCTTACAATGAAAGCCCCACCCTTTCCCTAGACTGCTTTAAAGACTATTGAGTCTTTTTTCAGTCCAGCCATCTCTACCGATTTTTTCAACAAGCTAAACCGCGATTTTAAGATTGTTAGTGTGATAAAAATACGGATGAATTTACGATTATGTACGCGAACAAATGCTTTCATTGTACCCCTACCACCGTCTCGGCTTATGTATTATAATTGTCATTGTTTCCATCACCCAAACCAACCAGAGTCGGCCCAAATTAACAGTGGCAGGGATGTTAGTTTCTACCCCGATCATTATTTATTAGTAATTACAACCACCCGTGTGGAGACCAGTATCCCGCCTCGCCAGGCCTCCATCCCAGACATCCACCCGTGCATCCGCGGTCAGGGTCTCAATGGAGGGGGGATTAGGGAAAAGAGGGGAGGGGACAGAACGCATGTGTGCATCTCACA
Organism: Micrasema minimum; assembly: GCA_022494985.1. NCBI lineage: Eukaryota > Metazoa > Arthropoda > Insecta > Trichoptera > Brachycentridae > Micrasema > Micrasema minimum. The sequence goes on along the minus strand of JAGVSP010000258.1, from coordinate 16,434 downwards.
CCATCATCCTATCATACTATCTGGCAGACACTATTTCATACGTCCCCTGCCGTACCTTATCCTTATCAAAGACCATCCTATCCTTACAAAAGACACAATACAATATCTGCTTCTAATTTATTTTACAAGGAATCAAGTTTGCATATATTTTTCAATATTAATGGTGTAACAAGATAAATATGATTAAATCACCACGCGCCACTGAAATCGAATACTTCCTCCCTCACACACTTCGTAACACGTCGGCAGCCGAAGGGCGCTCTGAGCCACATCCCATTAGAATCTCCGTGGAGGTAGTGCAGCCGGGAGTGTATATAAGGCGCTGCGCGCCAAACTAAATTGTCTTTTAGTGATAGTCCTCCAGATCCGAAAGATGAACCCAGTTGAGACCGCTTGTACCGGGCCATTTGGTTGTAGACCTTTAGACTGAAAACGATTGTTGAGAAAGCCGAAGTCGTTCTTCGCGACCAGTGACTTAGGTTTAATCTGCTAGAGACCGCTTGGGCCGGTTCGTGTAGATAGAAACCCTTCCCTTCTGGCGCGATCACATATATCGCTGGACATAGTATTATCCTTGATGTGTATCTGAATCCTACATAATAAAATTACAGTAAAGTCACGAAGTTTTTTTAAGTTATACCCCGAAAACCAACCGAAAAATGCGCCTATGGACAAAAAACCTCGTTACAATGTTCCAATCTTCCTATCCGTCTTTTTTAACTGTTTATTATGCGTAAATAATTAGATGCTCTGTATTTTCTACTGTTTCAGTACCCATTAATTTAAATTTGTTCCCTAAGAAGTAAAAATAGTGTAATCTTTTGAGTTTGACTATTTTTCAAGTATTTTCAATACACATTACACAGAATTGTATTTATTTTTCAAATATTTTCATTACAGAGATCAGTCACCCTGTTTTTGATCGGGTTTTGTCTCGGAACAGCGTTTGGTCCACCCTTCGACCGAATTAGGGTGTTTGGGGTTCTACAGAGGTTCGGGGTGTGCTACTGGGTTGTGGCTTCCATTGCTGTCATATTTGGTAGGAAAAGAAAAGATGAACCTATGGTAAGGTTTTTTAATTTACTATTTAAATTTTATTCAGTTAAATTTTTTCCTTAATTTAGTTATTTACAACGTTTTTCTGTAAATAACATGTTTTAACCATCAGCGTCTGTCGTTTTCATGTGAAATCCGGCAATAATTAAATCAATTAAAACTACTGATTCTCGATTGTAATACTTATCCAATCATTGCAATTTATACAGTAAAAAAAGAATAACGGTTTTTATTAATTATTTGCTATTTAAAACTACTAATCTTTTTTAAATTTTCAGGGAAAATGGACGAAAATGTTTTTGGACATTACTGAATTGGGTATTCAGTGGCTAATAATGTTATTATTGGTGTTGGTTCACCTATTGGTAGTATTTTTAGCTACGGTTCCGGGGTGCCCAACGTAAGTATTACTTTATCCAAAAAATATTTAAAATAAATATTGTTAAAAAGGTATTATTAGATATTATATTGTCACTCCAATGATAAGTTTAGTACTTAGTACTGTTCCCGATGATTTCTCTGAACAAGAAAGCGGTAGTAAGCTAAAATAGCCTTATTTTTGTTATCCTTTGCAAAAATACATAGCAGCTCAAAATCGTGTAGCACGATTCGAAGAAATCAACGCGCGGATTAGCGCGAAGTTAAATTTTTAATGATTTTTTTTTCTCAAAAACCGAAAGATGAATAATTTTTATTTATTTAATTTTTTTTTTTTTTATTATTTATTAAGGATTTTTACAGCTATAACAATGATCACTATCTAATAACCATGAAATAATTCTAAAGCCAATTACAAAAATCCACAGTTAATTAATGTAATTCTTATAGATTAGAGATGAGTAAAAAATGAATGTGTGTAGTTTGTTAAGAGGGTGTGTATGTGTAATGTGTGTATCTGTGAGTCATACATAAGTAAAAAAAAAATTACACATCTATAACACTCTTTACATCTTCCCTATAAATTAAATAAACCCAAAATATGAAATTTATGTTAGAAGCACTCACTTTGTAGTTATTCATTATAAACTATTGAAATGACAAAACTTTGTTTTTAACTACTTTTCACCGGTTTCGAGGCAAAACGTGTCTCTTTATCAAGGGTACAATAATTCATTCTTGTACCCTTAATAATGAGACACTTGTTGAATGAATTCTTGTACCCTTGATAAAGAGACCCGTGTTGCCTTGAAACCGGTCGGGAGTTAAATTAATAAAAAGTTCATTTCAATAGCTTAAACCCAAAATAACGTATTTTATTAGAGTTAGTTTTATAGCACAGCATTGTTTTTTTGTTTTATTTTGAGGTATATTTTTTTCCAGGGGCTATATTGGAGCTGGTGGAAAACAGGATAATTGGGCAAATAAAGATTGCATTGGAGGAGTTACCAAATACATCGATGTACAAGTATTGGGAGAAAAACATATCTACCAAAATCCAACCGCAAAAGCGATCTACGAATCTAGCGCCTTCGATCCTGAATCCATTTTTGGTAGGACTATAAATAACTCATACTCATACTCACACTCTATTTTTCGAAAGTGTGATTGATTTCCGATGTTAAATGAAAAAAGAAAAAAGAAAATTTTGAAACATACCACTTCTTTTCTTCAAGTCTGTGTTTTTATGGCACACAAAATATCACAAACCCTTTCGTCAAAACGGCTATCATGAGTTGTTCAGAGCATGTTCATGGCAGGCTTATTATTTTTATATACCACTGGTAAATAATTCTTTCGTTTTTTATTACTTGTGATTTTCCATAGTCGTTATTTTACGTCTTCTTTGGTCTCCAAGCTGGGAACACTTTGCTCCATCACAAGAAGTGGAAGCCGCTCATCATCAGATGGCTCCTGTGGGCTGTAGTCACAGGCCTGCTGGGTGGAATACTCTGGAACTTCTCCAGAGATGATGGTGTCATCCAGTCATCAAGAACCGTGTGGGTATGTGTATCCCAATAGTCATTCATCAGATAAATGGTAATAACTAACTGTAGTAATCTGGTAGTAACATAGGCTTAGCAAAGGTAAACTAAATACAAAAAAACGATACATGTTTTTTGACGTGATAACGTCTAATAAATCGATGAACGCCGGCTGCACACACAGAAAATGTATGACTCATTGTCACGTTCCGCCTGAGCCGAGTGTGTGCAAGCATGGAGCGCGGAACAAGCGTAGAGAGGCACGATCGGCTTAAGCGTTCGGTTTGTGACGCATCCATCTCTCTTCCACTCCGTCCCCCACCCGTCGGCCGATGCGTCCGAGTAGAAGGGAGACAGCAGCAGCACACACAAGCTACACAGTGAAAGCGAAATTAACGAGTGCAAAAAAATGATAATTTATGGAAAAAATTGTAATTTTCAATTAACTCCTGCTTTGTATTATACAAAATAATGATAATCCAGTTAAAATAATTCAATTCAATTCATAAAAAGATTTTTTTTTTTCATCAATGTTTTCTGATCACGTTATCACGTAAAATTATCGTCCGTAAACCGACTTTACAGACAACCAAAAAAATTTTTGACACTCTCATGAGAATTTGGTAACTTTTCATGATTTCGGTCTCTTTAGTAAAAATCAATGTTTATGACCTTGACCGCGCCGCGCGTCGCTTGCACTCTCCACCATCTTGAAAAAAAAGACTCTTAACACATTTTGCGAATTGATATACAAATGCTATGCCATTTCAATATTTTTAGGTAAAATCAGTATTTAATATTACTCAGCTATTTTGTTTACTCTAGCAAAAAATTAAATGAAATCATGTAGGTACATGTTATAACATAAATTAACAACATTTTATTTTCAGATTTCCATTTTTGTCTGGTCATTTTGTTAGTATTTTTAAAGAAATTAACTTGATTCATTTATTTTTTTTCCGTGATATTTATTCAGTACGACAAAAATAACTTTGTCACCAACTATAGATATTTGTGATAAAAAATATGGTTCAAATGTCACGTTTATCCGAAATTAGCTTTAATTTACTTACGTCAAACTGTATCTCATGATGTCCATCTAAGATTCAATTTACATCACAAACAACAAAATTGATTTAATAAACGTGTTTAATATATTTTATCTCTTAAGGTGTGTCATTGTATTTTTTTATTATAAACAAAAATGAAAGCGTTATCTACTTTCTATAGCTCTAATTTATTTTGATGCTAGCAATCGATTAGTTAATTTAATTACCAATCAATCATATTTATCTTTAACAGTTTTTTATACAATACGAGAATTATACTATCGGTACCAGTTTCGGTACTCGGTATTTGGTACTCAGAATTTCAATCAGTGAAAGCCCCACCCTTTCCCTAGACTGTTTTAAAGACTATTGTCTACTTTTTAAAAGACATATAGTGAGTCTTTTTTCAGTCCAGCACAACTCTAACCGATTTTTTAAAAGCTAATCCGCGAAATTTAATAGATTCAGTTTTAACTGGAAAAAGCGGAAGAAAATAAGGTTAAATACGCGACCAAATGCTTTCATTATTCGGAATTTCTATCAATTTGAGGTATGGTTTAAAAAATCAGACCTAGATAGTAGTCTACCTTGGAGCACAATAATATCACTATCATAATATAATAAATCGACGCCTCCTACGTATAATTTCGTAACCAACAAATCGTCGATTTTGAGTTTTTGGTGGATTTCGTCTGTATTTAACTATATCTTTAATTCTACCAAAAACACAAAAAAAATATTTTGCCAAGAATAAGGGCTTTTTTGGGGACGTATTTTGTCGTATCTACAACCAATGCATACGGACAAAAAATATTTTCAAATGCTCCTCCTGTAAAATCGCATTTTGTGGGTTACGATATTATACGTAGGAGGCGTCGAAATGTAGGTATACTTTTTCTTTAGCTGATGTTCCCACATGCATGATTTCATTTCATTTCTTGATTTATGTTGATGTACTTTTCCTTCTTTCATTTCCTAATGTGCACATTATACGGGACCGAAAACTGTACAGTTTCTTGTGCAGTTTCATGTTCTGTCTAAAGACACGCTAAATATGTATATTTATATGCGCGATAGTTAGTTGTGTTGTCGTATGTTTGCACACAGGAAATTGTTAATATTGCTAATAATGTAATTTTATTATTTTTATTTTTATGTTTTTAAAAGCATTAAATATATCAATATCTACTTAACCTCCTAGGACCCCCGGTACAAAAATTAGTACGTAATAAAGTTCACCCCTGAGGCCCCAACATAAAGAAAATTGCAACGTAATAAACGCCGACAGTACATATTTTTGTACTTAATGTTCAGTTGCTCGATCACAGATCACTATCGACGCGGTAATAAGCGACGTGATAACGATTTCTTACCATGGATGTTTAACGTTTTTCGCGATCACAATGGAACACGCGTTAAAAGTTATCGATCGGGATTATTAAACGAGCGTATCAAGTCGCGAGCCATTTCCCGAGATATATCTTCTTCGCACATATCTTCTTTCAATCTTTCTCGAGTGGCGTATTGCATTTAGCCGGCGTTCGGCAAGCCAAATATTGAGAAAAGCAGTCGACATAATAAACAATCCGACACGCGCGTTGACTTTCTTGATTTGACGTTTGACGTTTGGCCGCGATATTTATTATCATCTATGGTGCTCGGCAACGCTCGGCAGTGCTCGGCAACGGCGAACGTGGTGTGAACGTATGTTCATTGTGATCGGTCAAATGGTTAGCGTTAGCACGTGGTTAGCACGTTTTTAACTACGTCGATAGTTATCTGTGATTGAGCTCCAGGTTCATGTTGTGTTGGGAACTTGGAGCCCATGTATATTTTTTTGTACAAAAGATGGGACAATCGAATTTGTTGACAGTCTCAAAGCTTCGAAAAAACTATCACTTAATTATTCTTCATATTCCAAAATACTTAAAATTCCTTAAATTCAAATAGTAATTAAAGAAGACAGCAAGTGCTTGTTTTTTATTTATTATCTTAGCTTTCACAAGAAACCGTATAAAATGCGACAAAGCTCTTTTATCTTTCGTATTTTCTGCGGATAAGAAAATTATATCTTTCTTTTTTCTCTTTTCAATCAAAGGTCTCTCTCCTTCGTCCTGCTGACAAGTTCCTTCGCCTTCATCATGCTATCCTTCTTCTACATCCTCGTGGACGTCCTGGGGTGGTGGGGCGGCTCCCCCCTGATCCAGCCGGGTATGAACTCCATCACCATGTACGTGGGCCACTCCATCTGCTCTCAGATGTTCCCCTTCCACTGGTACCTTCCGGGAGCCAGGACTCATTTCGTCCACCTGATGCAGGCCTTCTCTGGGACGTTCTTCTGGACTCTGATCGCGATCCAGATGGCAAGGAAGAGAGTATATTATATCGGTATAGAAACTTCGCGAGATAAAATGATAATCAAGGACTTACTTCAGTAACCTTACCTTGACTCGTGTATCAATGCAGTGCTAGTGCCCTATGCACCACTTGGTGCGGATAAGGGAGAGTAGCAGTACTTAATACTTAACGCTGTTGAAATACGATCTCTCAGACGAATGTGTGGTAAGGCGTAAGGCTGTAAGAAAGACCTTCAAATATCGAAATATCTGAGATAATGTTTGTCTCAGATTTGCTCTAATTTAGGCAATTAGAGATAGGTTTTTTGCTATGATTACATAAATTATAAATATATTTAACCACTTTGCAGCAACTGTCATTTTATTAATTCATATTGTCAACGGGAATATTATTATTATATATTATTCCCTTCCCAAGCACAAAAATTAGTTTTTTTGGGAAGGAACAGCGAAACATAACTTAAGACCATTAAAAAATATATATATAAATAAATAAACATACATATTCTAAGCTTACCTATTATTATATAATATAAATATTATGTTATTTATTTCTCTATACTGTTAAATGTTCTAAAATGTATGATATGTTTATTTCCTAAATAAATTATATATTTAAAATATATATATATATATATATATATATATATATATATTTATGTATATATGTATATAATAGTATTACAGTACTCAACTGATTTACGCTTAATTTATTTTTTTAAATATCTTGCGGATAAGTATAAAATAAATAATCAAACTGAACTGTTATTTTTATTACTTTTAACAATGATAACATTATAAATTCTTCTACGAAACAAATCAGGAGCTGTATGCTGGACTGAAAGTCGCATGCGACACTTCGGAATGGCGAGTGGCTTAGTATAGTTGTATAGTAGATCACCTGCCATTCTGAAATGTCGCATGCGACTTTTAGTCCCAGCTTTCCAATTTGGGTATATGGATCCAGGAACTAAATTTTAAAAAGGAGGAAACAGTATTGGTTCAAAAGTTCTATATTTTTATATTTTATTTAAAAAGAAACATTTGAGTTCTTACAATATACTAAAATATTTCAATTTCGGGCTGCTTTCAAACAGTCGGAAATAACTGTGCCAGAAAGCAGAAAACATGTTGTGGATTCGAACCTAGAGACCTAGGAGTATTTGATATTTGATCATAATCAAAAATCTAGTATTGATAACAGTTAATAAGAATTTTGCTTCGAAAATCGACTGCAAATATAACATAATTCACTGGTAGTACATAGAGTAACAGTTAATTAAGAATTTCTGAAGTGCTTAGAACAATACGTCGACTGACACTAATTGATAATGAAATCACTCTCAATTCCATCTTGTGCGGTTTTCCACGAATATAACATACCTGAAATTTGCTACAAAATTTAATGTAAATAAACAAATATTTTTTATTAGGGCAAAATACCCTTTTTTTTTTTTTTTTTTTTTTTTTTTTTTGAAGTGTCCGTAGAAAAAAGAAATCTGATGCAATCTTATTGTATTTGCACATAAATCACTCTCAAATACTTTTCCATAAAGCCTGTGCGGGCTTGCAGCTTGTACAACGGAACCTGAAATAAAATCAAAAAATTTAATAAATAAACAAATATTTTTGTATTAGGCAAAATACCCTTTGTTTGATATTTTAATCATAAGTATTAAGTAATGACGGTTTGGCAATGTAATTACGAGTAAAAGTACACCTACACAATAATACACCTAATAATCATTAAGGTTTTCATAATCAAACGAGTAATATAAGTTTTTTTCTAGATCTGAATTTGTAAATAAGGTCCACCTAGGAGCGATCATATCATCCAGCCAATGACAGGTCATAAACTTTGGAATCACCTAGATATTTATATTCTTGACAGGTTATGGAGGATTCATTAGCTACCTGCACCGTTTTAAAATCTCAGAATTAAACAGCTGTAAGTGTGATGATGAAACCTCCCAAGATGTCCCCCACCTGTTGATGCATTGCCCCCTTTTCAGCTTTAAAATAATGCAGCTAGAGGCGCGATGCAAAAAACAAGGTGAAGATCTACAGGACATCCAATTCGCGATAAGTCACAAAATACTACCACAAGATATGGTATCACACATGATTAATATAGTTAAGGAAATAAATAAAAGCAGGACACAAAATGCCGAAAGCTCTTCAAGTTACCATTGATGTCCATCAATGGTCGGCCTTCTCAATGACAAGCTCCTTTTAGTCCACATCAGATCATCCCGTCCGATCCTCACACTAAACTTAAACTAGAAGCCATGTACCACTTTGAAGTAAACATAAGCTTTGTACATTATAAGCAAGGCAAATAATAATGCAACTCACACCTAAAAAAATTGTTTAAAAAGATATCCATATTTTCTAAACTTCTCATCTCAGATATCAATAATGATTGATACAAGCTCAGCATTGGTGTGATCCAGTAATTTGTCTACAGGTATTTTTAAACACATTCAAAAATTTGTTTCGTTTTGAAATAAGGTAATAAAGGGGTTTGGAGATAGAGGAGTCCCCTTTTACCAGTGGAAGGTTAGTGGAAACGCCGGTGATGTTATATGCGTTTATTCAGTTAACAGGGATGAGTATTGCGTGTCGTCTATTGAGTGCGGGGCAGTTCCGTAGAGATGAGAAACGATGTCGGTAGCGGAGCAATGAGGAGAGCGGACGATGCGGGTCGGGCTTCCGTTGCTGGTACCAGGAGTGTGTATCCAGAGCGTGGTCCGAGACTTCCATGACGGCGTCGTCTACGTCAGGCAAGACACTGCGTCTTGGCTGCTGACGTGGACTGGCGATTCTCCGACTGAAGAGAGTAACTGCGTAGTTGGTATAAGATGGTTGTGTTGCACTGCTGTTCTGACCCTCGGTACGGGTATTTATAGGACAGTAGTCCTTTGTTATAAGAGTTGTATGGTGGAGATGAACATTCGTGTGCAAAGTCATACTGCCCGTGTGAATTGCAGCGTCCGCTGATGATTTTCTAGGAACTACCTACTCGTGTAGTAATAACTGACGCAGCTGAATTATATTTGCACTTTGGACGAATGGTTCCCACAGTAACATTAGATTTTTTCTCACCTGCGAGGGTAGCTTCCCAGTGTTGACAGTCGCGATACCCGGGAGCTGGACATCTCCTGTGATGGGGTTGTAAGTATTGCACCTGGTCTTGGCAAGAATGCAGCTCGTCATGTTAGTGTAGTATCGGATGTTGTCATTGTCCAGAGTAATGTTCACCGCCCCCAAGGCGCGGACCTCGCGGGCGCATTGCGCTATCTAAAATAGCAAAGCACCGTTATATTAAATAGTTTTAAATGATTCGTTTGATATTAATTTGCCATTAATTTGCATGAAACAAAATGCCGCCTTTATAACTCCTGCATAACACCTGTTCTTCTCTATGGCTGCGAATCGTGGCACCTAACTAGGGCCCAAGACAGCAGAATACTAAGTTTTGAGAATAGGTGTCTTAGAAGAATTTTAGGTGTGCGGTGGTTTGACTTTGTAAGGAACACATAGGTGAGGCAATGGACACAGCAACCCTTGGTATCTACTGTCATCCGGCGAAGGCGTTTCGGCTGCTAGGCCATATACTAACTATGCCTCCCGAGAGCCTTAACCATGCTTGCCTATTTTACAAGGCTCAACCATGCTTGCCTATTTTATCAGGTTCTCGGCGTCCCGGTCGTCCACTGTTGACAATTCGTCGGCAGTTTGCGTCAGAGCTGCGGGACGTGGACTTGACTTGGGAGGATGCGCGGGAGCTGGCGGCCGATCGCTTGGACTTTGTGGATTCCATATGCTCCTCATAGGGAGCGGATATGGGATAATGAAAATGAATAATTGATATTAATTATCACAGAACAACGTTTTGGGGATTAGAAAATAAGACAATACTTTAAAGAAACGAACTAATTCACAATCTAGAAACAAAACTGTTCAGTCACATACTATTATTTTTTTTCAATGTAGGCATATACAGGTGCACTTACTGATTGTCAATATTAGACATAAAAAATATGAAGATAAAATATTATTATATGTATAGATAATAAAAAAAACAAAAATTACAAAAAATACGAAAAGCACGATAGGCATCAACTGTCACAATACAATTAATGGATTATTTCAGATCTATCCATGCACTCAAGACTCGAGTGTTCAACCAATGCATTCTGCCCGTCCTTAGGTACTTATGGCGCGGAAACAATGACTCTGACCAAGCAATCCTCCCATAAGTGGCAAGTTGCACAGGGAGCATGGAGAGAATTATGCTTGGAATAACATTAAGAGACCGAAAAAGAACGATTGGATCCGACGCCAGACAAAGGTCTGCGACGTGGTGGAGCGAATTGCTTGGTTGAAGTGGAAATGGGCCGGTCACATAGCCAGTATGACGGACGACAGATGGACGAAACGCGTTCTGGTGTGGAGACCGAGAAATCAGAGGCCTCAAGAACGTCCACCGATGAGATGGGTGGACGACTTCAGGAAGTCTGCTGGAAGACAGTGGATGGGGGCGGCGCAGGACGGACCGGGAGGAGTGGAGACGGCAGGGGGAGGCCTATGTCCAGCAGTGGACCTCAACGGGCTGGAATGATGGTGATGATGATCCATGCACTGTCGTCATCTAAATATTCATTTATGCCGTAGTAGGCCTTTTTATAAAGAACGCATTTAATATGCTTCTTGAATTTGCAATCTCTCATATTTAAGACATTGGCTGTTATTTTTACATGAAGAGTATAAAAACATATGTCAATACTATTAGTTCTATTCATTTACTTTTATTTAGGGATAGCTATTTCGCATTGTCAGGGCATTTTCAAACAGATAAATGCCAGCTCAAACAACGCTCAGTGGTTGATAAACTCCATTAGTCTTATCTAAGGTAAAATTAATCAAAAAGCTAACGAACACTAAAATATCTAGATCACTAGCTAATGTACACTTACCATAAAATTATGTCTGGTTATTTAGTATGTATTAGGAAATACTAATTCGCCCACAATTCTTTTAACTGTAACTACCTATATGATGACAATACAGGCATGTATCACTTGACATCGGGTGCTTTGCCATTTATAAAATAGAATAGAATACTAATTCGCTGAGAATAGGAGGTAACTTACAATATTATTTGAGTTGGATCTTCTCAAACATCTGACAAATTCGCAAAACCCACTAGTGCAGTTCCCGTTTACTGGAGTCAATACTTGGCTTGTTCCTGAAACTATCTGAAAACAAATGTCTATTTGAAAATACATAGAATGCAAAAAATTAAGAAAGCTGGTGCGTGTTTTGCTTTTTATTTATTTATTTATTTTGAAGGAGAACATACAGCTACATGGTGTAGCTCGATGTACAAGTGGAAAACCAGTGAATCTACGTCATATTTGGAGTTGATTTAGTAGATTTTTTTATTTTTATTTGACCCAAAGTTTTCGAGAAAATTGAGTTCGAAGTTGATTTTTTTTTGCAAATTAGTATCAAATATCACGTATTTAGTAAAATTAATACTATCCACAAAGAAATTAAAATAAAAGAACGCGCTTTAATAAGAATTTGAACATTTTTACTTAATCTGCCACACTCGTGAAAACTTTTGTGAGAAGAAACTTTTTTTTTTCAAGTTCAGATTGAAAAGTTATATTACACAATCGTCTCCAAATACGATGTAGATTCACCAGTTTACGGGTTGTACTACGAGTTTTGTTACACCATGTATAGAGGGAAATCAAGGTTAATAGATAATAATGCTTGATGGTGCATTTTTTACTGAAAGGGTAGTTCGTTTCAGAGTCTGACGCTTTGGATATAAAATAAATTGTTGAAAAGGGATGTAGTATGACAAGGAATGAAGAGTGTTCTTTATTGAGAAGGTCCGTGGTCAAATAGGTAAACAAATTTTTCTACCAAATATTTGGGTGCAGAAGGGTTTTGAAGTATATTATAAAATAGTGGGAGTAAAATTTAATGCGTTGATTCGGAGACTTTGTAATAGTATATAATTTGAGTGTGTAAGAGTGCAAGGATGTTTTTTTTTTTTTAATTTTGACTTTTTCAAAAATATCTCATTGCATTTTAATATATTCATTGAAAAGAACAATATCGTAGATAAACTAATGCAAGAAGAGGACATCTTTACGACTCCTGTCTAGTGGGCAATTGCCGGTTCTAAGAAACAGGTAAGATGCGGAAAGTTATATATAAAAAAGGTTATGGCATGTAAAAGTTTTAATACAAATTACACTTTAAACACAGCATACAAATTAATGGTAAAAAACAAGAATATCATCCCTTACGTAGGTGGAAATCAACTCCCCGTTTCGGGGTTCTCATGGTATTGGGATTGGTATGTTAAGGTACGACTTGTTAAGGTATGTTGTTTTCTCTGATAAAATAATTATGTAAAAAATTACACCAGTTTTAATGTAAGCTAATAAAAGCAAAAAAGTCGTCTAAATTTTCCTAAAAAGTTGTTAAATGTATAATTTCTCGTTCTCTTGTGGAGTACTTACTGCTAATCTTGTGGCACAGGATGCATATGAAGTACCAGTAAAATACATCGTAGCACAAGAACTCAAACCTATCAGCTGTTCTTGACCCTATAAATAAAACGATAATAACAATGAATTGATGATATTGAAGACTCTCAAATCGATTTGAAAAGTTTACGATTTTCTTCGCTTGTTTAACAAACATAGATGAGACTAAATAAAAGGCAAAGGTACCCTTGGAGACAGTACATTTTCACATTAGGAAATGAAATTCGATTTGTTTAATTTATCTATCTTTTATTGAAATTCACATAAGGCTGTATAAAACTACGTTGTAGATTACTACAATGGTATACATAGAGATAAACATAATAATCACTAAAGATACGAGGAGATTAAAGTACTTTAATTCGTCATTATCTAATGTGGAAGAGAAACTTAATCCACAATCCATTGTCATAGTGTTATTATTGCACACTAGTTCCGCATTCTTGGACTATGTTTTGAAACAAAAAATGGAAACCGAAGGTACAGAAACAGGTAATACAGAATTGGTAGGAAATTATCCTTCAGCACCAGTCTCGTTTAAACAAAGCAATACCTAACCTAAAGGCGGAATTTTTAGTCCTTAATTTATGTAGTAAATCGTGAAACCATGAATTTTACTCCAGGTTTATCCAATGTCCTTTATTTTCTACCCTTTCTTTTTTTCTTTCTATCTTTATTTAGCGTTTTCAACCCAGTCTTAATGGACCAAAAAGATAATATGATAAAAGTTACAATAGTAGGATTAATTCTAAAACAGACCTGAAAATTTTTCTTGATAAATATAATTCAGAAAAATTTTCCTGCAGCTCCTATAAAAAAATATCTAATTACCTATCTGCTTAAAAGTACTGTGTGCACATCTGATCTAGAAAACAAGTGATTAAGTAGTGATTAAGTTGTGAGATATAAAGGGCATTAGATAGTAATAATAATAATCTCACCTGAGGTAAGGAAGTGTACCTAATGAAGCATCCATAGCAACCATCTCTTGCGGTAGTGTTGAGTGCCTGAGCAGTACTGCACACCAAGTTGAGTAGATTTATCAAACGGGTCCTGAAAATAGCCAATAATAAAACACTTGCATATTTCTGCCGTATTACTCAACTATCGGCCATATTTATTTATTTATTTCAGTTATTTAGAACATTACAGAAAAAATCCAATTCATTCTAAATACAAATCATACTAAATATAATACAATAAATAAATCATACATAACAATAGATAGTTATGTTAGTTTAATGATGTAAAAAAGTATAGAAAGAAAAATTAAAAGTTAGAAAGTGCTTTCCTAACGGAAGACCCACTGTCGTGAAATAAGTCGACATCCGAGGTGATGCGATTAAGAACAAGATTGCTCTACCAACAGGCATAACCATTGGCAGGTTGGTTCTGCATATTGGCAGGTAAAACAATGTTAGACAGCTTTTGCAATTTCAAGCTAAAAAGGCGTAACATTTTTACGATTTTCAATACATTTATCCCTTTTCTGTCGTATTTAATCAAAGAATTCTGCAAAGAAAGAGAGGCTGGATGATTTTCGAGTTATACATGGTGTAACAAAACTCGATGTACAAGCGGGAAACCAGTAAATCTACGTCATATTTGGAGAATTTTTTTATTTTTTATTCCATAGTTTTCGAGAAAATTGACTACGGAGTTTTTTTTTGATAATTTTTTGCAAATTGTTATCAATCATAATTTATTAAGTCAAATTAATACTATCCATGAAAAAAAAATAATAAAAAAACCGCGTTTTAATGAGAATTTGTGAAATTTTACTTAATCTGCCATAGTTATGATGAATGCTTTTATGAGAAGATTAAAAAAAAAAATTAAGCTCAGATTAAAAAGTCATATCGTCCATGTAAGTTCAATACCGCGTATGAGCCAACAAGTTCTAAATACGTATTTTTGACGGTTTCCGTTGAACAGAACAAGCCGCATCGATTGGTAGATTGAAATTGTTCAATAGGTGTCATGCAATCGGTCAAAGTCAATACCGCAAATAAAAAGTTTTCATTTAAAAAAGGATCAATATCTCATATGCATTTAATTTTTATTCAAATTAAAGTATCCTAGCATAAATGCATTTCGTTGCAAAAAAGAAAATACAAAAGAAAGAGTTTTTCGAAATTTGTAAAAATATTTTTCGTTAACTAAATTCTATGGTTTTTTGTCTTTTCTGAACTTATTAATGAATGGCTCATCGCGGTATTGAACTTGCACAGATGATATTACACATTCGACTCCAAATATGATATAGATTCACCAGTTTTCGGGCTGTACTACGAGTTTTTTGTTACTCCATGTATATTATTAGCCAATAATACAGGTAATGTACAATTTTACTAATTTGTTTTAAAAAATACAATAGTTTCTTACCCTCCAACATTTGAGCAAGAATTAACATTTGGATATGTATTCCAATGGAATAGTCCTCCCTTGAACCCTCCATGTTTAACGGAAAACACTTTCTTGTAAGTGTTGGCCTGAAAACGTACAGGATTTTTAGGATTTTAGGATTCACTGCAGTATTGGTAAAGTATGATAAAACAATATTAGATTAGTTTATGTCAATAATGCGAGTTGCACAATAAATTTACACCTAAGATGTGCATACGAGTACCCCGCAAGACTTCGGAACCTCGATAAGAAGGCTTTAGAATCTAATAATCTAAAGTTTAGATAAATAATAAAGCTCCGTTTTCATAAGCTATCACTTCAAGCCTTTTTTGATTTTAATAGATGTAATTAAAATTAATGAAAAACGAAATTAGGTAGGTATATAAGCTAAGTGTTGTACGTAGAATAACATTTTATTGATCTTCGTAATTATTTGTAAATAACAGTTAAAATAAGGTACAGTAATAGTCCACTGGCACTGGTAAATTAAGTAACATTTATTATGAAGTAAAACGCACTTTGTTTTAAACAACTCATATTTTTTAAAAAGCTGCCAACCAGTTTTGAAGTTTTTTTACAAGTATAATTTATGTACCCCGTTCAAAATCAAAAGTATTTAATTTCATAATTATGGAAAATTATAAAGAGAGTGCTACAAACATTGACTTAATTAACATTATTTAATAATCACTTTTAAGTATCTTCTCACCAATATGTAAAACACCACTAACTAGAATAAAATCTACAAATTTATATAGCTTTTTTTCGGCGGAACTGAGGGATGCAGGATCAACATGGGAAGGGTCTCTTGAAGGTGTGTATGAATGTCCAGATGCTCCACATAGGAGCGAAGTGAAAAGAAGAAGAAAAACTGACACTACGAACAATAACTTCACACAAAACATGTTTTTAAAAGTCAAATTACGATTTAAATTCAATGAAACTTACAATTTTCAATACAGAGAGTAATAAAACAAATTTCAGCGCTGGTTTCCACAATGCCGACATATTCCTAACGGAAGAGAGTCATGACTATTGTTAGTAAACATTTCCTATGAGCTTTATACAACAT